>CM064506.1:2132109-2134609 GCA_032716605.1 Paralithodes platypus
TCCTTTCTATACTTAGCCCGTACAGTTTTCTTTTGTGGACCACTTTAAAAAAAAAAAAAAAAAAAAAAAAAAAAAAAAAAAAAATAATAATAATAATAATAATAATAATAATAATAATATTCCATCACAGGCGTCTCTCTCCTCTTTTATATTGTAGGTATATTCTTATTATTTACCTCTATTTCCCTTCCAACTTATGACTTTCTCAAGTTTGTGTTTATGCTTTAACTCGGGTTCGCGCGCGCTCTCTCTCTCTCTCTCTCTCTCCTCTCTCTCTCTCTCTCTCTCTCTCTCTATTTATCTCTCTATGCATCTATCTATCTATCCATCTTTCTTTCTATCTCTCTATCTATCTATATCTCTATCTATCTATCTATCTATTAATCTATCTATCTATCTATCACCCCAATTGATCCCCCCTTCAGTCCACACCAGTAAATTAGGGAAGGCATTAGCGAGAGACACGTGGAGATTTGCTCAAGATCTCTTACACGGATTAATGGGTTTTAGGTAATTGATCATTCATTAATCAGACAAATTTTCTCTTCTGATGCTAGCCTTAAGGGAGGGTTTTTCAGAACCCCATTCTCGCTTATGTTCAGCCACATTACTTTAGATATTTAAAGGCATTTGCCTCATTAGTTTGGCGATTTTAAGACCTTGCATGCCATTTGGGCGATAGCGATCCTGCAATTTAGGAAGAATCGGTCTTTGGCCGGGGCATCATGCTACCAAAAAAATGCACACAATTATCTCAAAGGTGTAAAACATGAAAAACACATCATGCCCAAAAATGAATAAAATACAAAAAAGAACAATACACGAAAAAACAAAACTAAACAAAAACAACAAACACCGCAACATGATAGGTAAAACTCCACACCTCGACCCTTTTTTAGGTACGAGCCCGGGAGGTATGTAGGCAACATAACAAAATTTAGTACTAGAGGAGAGGTGCCACTGCAGTTTGGGGTAAAAACAGACTTTGCTAGATCACTGCACATTTTTACTTAATGCTTAATTTTCGAACATCTCTTTTCATTGCATACACTTATACGCTCGTAGTTTCAAATTAAATTGCTTGCATCTCTCTCTCTCTCTCTCAATATATATATATATATATATATGTCTGGATATCAAATATATCTATCTTTCCATTAACCGATAGATACTATCTGCCTATGCAACTACATACGCATGCATGTATGCATGTAGGCATGCACAGTATACATGTACAGCGTATATGTAGTGCATACGTGCATGTATATAAGTGTTTGGTAATTTTTACATCTATATGTCTGTTGACCTGCCTGGCTTTCTGTTATCGACGAAGTAATAATATAAACAGTAAGCTATGAAAAAAATCAGGAAAAGAAAAACTATGTATTATTTTTAACATCGTTCTTAACACCAATAACCCCCAAATAAAATTGATGAAAGCATGGGATTCCCTCAGGATTCAAATCTAGGACATCTCATACAGAACTTACACGCTCTAACCATTACACCATCAATATAATTAACAAATAATGTATAACTGATTACCTTTGTGTTTCCTTGCGCGAGGCCTGGCAGTTACAGCTGGGTAGAATAAACACCATTGTGACTAGATCCTCACACTATTTCTTCTCTAATTGCAAATAATAAGTTAGTCCACTCACAATATATATATCACCTTAGTCTTATGAAGTTCTTAAGATCACAGTATTGAGCTAAACATTCGAGTTAGGGATTTAATATTCGAATTTGACGAACTGTTAACAATATTAGGGATTTAAGATTCGACTTGTCCCATTATTTCTTAAGTTATTACAAAGTAAATAACCTTCACCAGTTTGCAGTCACAGTTTTAAACATACACTTGAGTAATACAGGCATATCAAATTGTTCTCCCTGTATCAACATAAGCTTGCTCTTACGTAGTTCACAGAAGCTTAAACATCTACGGAGAGAAAACCAGGATTTGTTTACACACACGCAACACAGCACAGTCCTGGAAACTCTCTCAACTTTGATGGCCGTATACTTTAACTTGTCAGAAAAGTTTGTTCATCATATCAAACACGAATACTAATTATATGAATGTTGCATAATTATGAGAACTGGATAACACATTGTTTAGCAAATATTTGTTTAATCAAACTGAGCTTACTAAGATATACGAAAATTGCGGAATTTTCCAATTTCTTATTAGTTGAATATAAAAAAAAAAAATACGAAAGTTAAAATGATCGAAAGCTAAATATTATGCAGTTCCATTTAAAAAATATGATATACAAAAGAGTAGGGTTGGTCAAAAGAGAGCAATTTGCTTCAAACAGCCAACTAATCAATGATACAAATTAATTAAGATGTAATGATAACACAATCAAAAGCCGTAACACATATAATAACGTTATAACAAACTTTAAGGTCAGGAAGATAATTAGAATGCGTAACAAATTTTGAAGTTGTGAAGAAAAAAGTTCTGGAGGGAGCAAATTAGGACGCGGGCTCAGGC
>CM064506.1:2137109-2194609 GCA_032716605.1 Paralithodes platypus
TCTATTGTCCACACACACATATAGGCACAGACACACTCACAGACTCACACACGTAATCTATATTCCATACATATATGCACAGATACACTCACACACACAATATATCGTCCACACACATACTGTATATGAACAGACACACACACGTACACACAGACACACACACACACACACACATGTACGTACTTCCGGTGGTCCTCCTTCAACAGACACATGGAAGGTAAACACGGACATCCCAGTAACCATATACAGTACATACATACACACACACAAACACACGTACGTACTTCCAATGGCCCTCCTTCAGCAGTCACACGGACGGTAAACACGGACATCCCAGTAACCACAAGAATCAGTCACTCACAGACAGTAAATGACGAACCATATTTCCTGCTAATACTGCATGTAACATTGTGTAATATTATACAGTAGTATTACATATATTACTTTATTTTACTTTATATTTTTGTAATAGTACGGAATTACGGATTATACAATTATGTATGGAAATACACTATTTTCAGAATTGAATGAGATATACAGTCGGCATACGAAATTACACACACATATATATATATATATATATATATATATATATATATATATATTTTTTTTTTTTTTTTTTTTTTTTTACCATTTAATTTCTTTGTTACAAATAGAGATCTAATAATTTTCCAATATTATATTTTCGAAAAGTATGGTTTTACAGTAGTCTGGATTACATATTAATAAATTAAAGTAGGTAAAACAAAAATATAAATAATATTTGTGAAACGTATGCTGTTAAACCGATGGCTGGCTGTTATGTCATTAAACTTAGGAAAACTATCGTGAGGAAAAAAAGAAAGAAAAAACACTATTCCTTTGTATATGTCCTTGAATTAAAATTACTTAGTTTCACTTTCTGTAATGTACTGTACTCCTTGTCTCACGAATGGTTTCTCTCATCATTTCAGTAACACAGGAGCCTGCCCGCGCACACACTCTCTCTCTATCACACACACACACACACACACACACACAGAACAGCCTTCCTTCGCGAAACTATTGTAAACCAAGGTCAAGGGAAATTGAAAAATAACATGGAATTCTAAACGCACAAGGCAAAAGAGGTAAATATACAGTATATATATATTATATATATACATATATACAGTATATATACATATATATATATATATATATATATATATTATATAATATCTATATATATATATATATATATATATATAGTTATACAGGTATATATATATATATATATATATTTATATATAAATAAATATATATATATATATATACCGTATATATATATATATATATATATATATATATATATATATATATATATATATATATATATATATATACATGCATATATAAATACCCCGTTTGCCTTGTGCCTTGTGCCTTTTGGAATTACACGTTATATTTCGAGAGAGAGAGAGAGAGAGAGAGAGAGTGTGTGTGTGTACAAAGGAGTACAAAGGAAATCAAGCAACAACAGGTCTAGTGACCCTTCTAGGCTGCTTGTCCTCCAAAACACTGAGGATCAAGTGTCCAAACAGTGGTTTAGAGTGGGTAAGGGAACATTGGAAAGGGAACTACTGCCCTGGAACTAATGTCCGTGGCAGGACTAGGAAGTTAGTAGGGGACATATGGGTTAGTAACTGAGGGGAGGATAAAATAAAGTTATTAATTTACAAACGCAGTCAGTCGCGGGTTTGATGCGAGATATTTGTCTAGGCGGAGTTTAAATGAATCAACGGTGCTGCAGTCTATAACGTCTCGGGGAAGCCCATTCCACAAGTTGACAACTCGATTGAAGAAGAAATTCTTAGATTCGTGTGAGTAAAAAGATTTAAAAGAGAGAGAGAGAGAGAGAGAGAGAGAGAGAGAGAGAGAGAGAGAGAGAGAGAGAGAGAGAGAGAGAGAGAGAGAGAGAGAGAGAGAGAGAGAGAGGGAGAGAGAGAGAGAGAGAGAGAGAGAGAGAGAGAGAGTAGACAGGAAATATACGTATATAAAAGCCAGTGAGGGCCATCAAAGTAAACTAACCCGACAGTGTCTATAAACTGGGGCACCCCGAGAGTACAAAAAGGTTTCGTAAAAAAGTAAGGTAGGTGACGTGAAAGAAGGGAGGCAAAACAACGGGATTTAAGGGGGGATGGGTGTATTTATTTAAGGGGGGATGGGTGCATTTATTGAAGGGGGGATGGGTGTATTTATTGAAGGGGGGATGGGTGTATTTATTGAAGGGGGATGGGTGTATTTATTGAAGGGGGGATGGGTGTATTTATTGAAGGGGGGATGGGTGTATTTATTTACTCATGTATGTATTTGTTTTAGTTTCCTCCGTACATCTCCATCAAGCTTAGAAAAACACCCGCTCTAGACCCCCCTTCAAGATAAATTTGTACATTTTTGGGTAAAATAATATTCCTCATAAAATACAGGATTCGCTATCGTTCGCCAGAAAAAAATCAACACCTAAATGAAACGCAAGATTTGAACATTGACAGAAATGGGGTGAAAGTCCCTAAAATCGCCAAGCTAATGGGGCGAACGTCTCAAAATCTTAAAACTAATGGGGCTAAAAATGAGGAAGAAGGCGGACCAGAAAAACGACCCATCTCCCCTTACGACAATGATTTTAGACAAGACGAGAAGAAAGGATGTTGACACGAATAATTTGAGAGGAAGAGTGTAGACGGTAGATAAATTAAATACATCAAACTATGAACATACTGATATAACACATGAACAATATTTATCTTTACTAATTTATGCATCTGTCTAATTCTGTTCCCGGTGCCCCGATTTCCCCCCCCCCCCCCCCCCCACACACACACTGCACTCCGGCCAAATGGGGGGGGGGGGGAACCAAGAAATGCAGTGTAGTACTTTTCACACTATACCCGAGCACGGCACTTTCCTTACCAGCCACTTTAACACCTCTTTACTCAAACTGTTCACCCATGTTTGCCGCTCACGAGTCTTTTTAAACTATTGCGAATCTCTTAGTATTATTTCCAAGGCAGTCAGGTTAACTTTAGTTTACATTAGATTAGTTTTGTCTTTGATTAAGTTGGTCAAAATATGGTTAAACTAGACTAAGTTATGTTAGGCTAGGATAGCTTAGGTTACATTAGATTAGTTTTATGTTTGAGTAGGTTGGTCAACGTAAGGTTAGGCTAGACATAGTTAGGTTAAGCTAGGTTATCTTAGGTTACATTAGATTAGTTTCATGTCTGAGTAGGTTGATCAATGTAAGGTTAGGCTAGGTTAGTTTAGGCTATATTATATTAGTATATGCCTGAGTAGGTTGTTCAACGTAAGGTTAGGCTAGACAAATTTAGGTTAAGCTAAGTTAGTTTAGGTTACATTAGATTAGTTTTATGTCTGAGTAGATTGGTCAGCGTAAGGTTAGGCTAGATTACATTAGATTAGATTAGTTTTATGTTTGACTCAGTTGGTCAATGTAAGGAATAGGCTAAGCTAAGTTAGGCTAAGATTAGGCTAGGTTATATTAGTCACTTCCAACTGGCCTGATTCTGTCTGACCAAGGGAGCCAAGATATGCAGCTCTAGTATCTCTTAAGCTATTTACGACCTTGGTACTTTTCTCGCTAGCAATATGAAACAGTTCCCACTTTCGTGCACGACACACTTTGTCTTGCATCAATATTACAGGTTGTACTTCACACTATAATTACTAATGACTCAAAATGATAGGATCATTTGTACACCTTGTTTAACAGTGATATATGGAGGAAGATCACCCCATCTGTGCCAACCTCATCTTTATCCACTGAGCCCTGTAGTAACTAGTGCAGTAGATGCAGGTGAGGTTGACGCAGGGAATATCGTCCTCCAGATGAACTAACAACCATCTATCAATCTATCTATTGCCGGACGCCATGATCCCCTAAGCCAGGGATTTTGGACCAAAATATTTTCGATTCCGGGCGAATGGCTGGGCGAAAATGAAATCTACGACCATGTATAGAAGCAGATGGGCGAGAAAAATCGAATGGCACCAAGTAGAATTCACTAGGACTTATAGTTTGGGCTACAGAGGACTTTTAAAGTCCAAAAAACGGTCCCCTGGGCCCTCCAGGAAGGCAAAGTCAAAATCGAAATTATAAACTAATGGTCTGATTTTAATTCTGTTTGTGCCATTCGATTCAGCTTGCGAAAGTGTACTTGTGGTATAAATTTAAACAAAATCCGTACATAAATAACTCGTCTATGGAGTTTTTAAACTTTAAAATAGGCCTAGTGGGCCTAAAAATTGGTCAAAATAAAAAAAAAATTATACCGTTGGAACCGAAACGACGAGACGAATCCAAATATGTAATAATATTGACAAGTCAAAATTCGACCAAAATCACCAATTTGCCTGGGCTTAAACCCAAGGTTTTTTGAGAAAAATATTTTCGATTCTGGCCGAATGGCTGGGCGAAAATAAAATATAAGACCATGTCTAGAAGCACCTCGGCGAGAAAAATCGAAAGGCACAAATGCATTTATCTCTCTCTCTCTCTCTCTCTTTGCATTACTATCCAAATCTTCCACTATCCTTTCTTGGCGGTTTTGATCTCTAGTCTCTATAATACTGAACTTCCATCCACTTTGCTAGACACATGGGATCTGTGTGGTTAGTGTATCTTTGGAACTCAGAAACACAGACTCGACTTCTCTCTCTCACCCGTCTCTCCCGTGCCAGTTAAGTATAGATGAAGCACCGATTTCGGGAGAAAATGGGGAAAGAAATTAAGTTTATAGCAGCTATACGATTGAGCCATTTCTCGTTTTGTAGAAACGAGGATTTGGCGAGTGGTTGGTGCAGTCAGTTCGTCCATAAGTCATTTCCTATGCTGTTACTAAGCCAACCAGAGTTAAATCTTGTACCTTAATTAACCCTAACCTGACTTGCCTAGATCTAACGAAACTCACCTTAAACATACCTAACTATAGTTTATTAGAATTTAGCCAAACCTAATTTAGCTTTATTCTAATCTATCTTGACCTTATCTTACTTTAATCTTACAAAACTCTACTGAAATCTACCTTAACCTAACCTAAACATAAATAATAGCCAAGCCTAACCTATTACAAAATGGGGTAAACACAACTCGAGTATAAACGAAAACGAAAACAAAAATAAAATAAAATAAAACCTGGGCGAAGTGAAGGAGAGTGTGTGTGCCGAAATGCGTTTTAATGGGTCATATACGTAGTGTAGCTTCCTCACGGTCAAATATTTGTAGTTGTTTGTGGGCATAAGTGCATTGGTATTCAGAATGGTTACTAGGCGGGAACTAAGTGTATTATATTCCTCTCAGACGGGATAGTTTCGGATAACACTGATATTAGTCAACTTAGCCTACCTTAATCTAACCTTAATATACCTAAACCTACTTAACTAATGTAACCTTACCAAGCTTAACTTAACCTAAAATTGCCTAACTTAATCTACACATTCCATATCTGTCTAATTCTGACGAATCACAGACAATATATATATAGTATTGTCTCTCTTGACATACTTGCTTGGTCTTAAGGGGGAGGTTTGTAAAAAAATTGTACCTCTTAGACCCGCTTTCAAGATAAATTTGTAAATTTTTCGGTAGAAAAATTTCCCGACCGAAGGCCGGTTCCTCCTAAATTACAGGCTCGCTATCGCCCGCCAGGAAAGAATAAACACCTAAATGACCCAAAAAGTTTTAATATTGACAAAGAAAAGGGGCGAAAGGTCTTACAATCGCCAAATCAATGGGCTGAACGTCTTAAAATCTGAAAATTAATATGCTAAACATGAGGGAAAAGGGTGTGCAGAAAAAGCGACTACCTCCCCCTTAAATAGAGCGAGAGAGACAAGAATGGAGTGGGGGAGGTCTGAAGTACAATTGATGACGTTTGTAACTTTGTGGTGGTTCCCTCTAATACGTTTATGTGCCTGTGGGTGGGCTAAACGTTAAATGAGAGAGAGAGAGAGAGAAAAGTAAGTGTAAATATCAAACTCAAAGTGGTACACAGACAAATATATAGTATTCTACAGTAGGTATGTCTCGAAGTTAGTGTCTCCCTTGACCGATTTGGAACAGTCACAGGTATTGAAGATTATTCCTGCCTCGCCAATGAGGGAGCCATGGGTGACAGTAAACCGGATGGGTGGATGTATTACCCTGACAACCCAATGAGTGAATGACATGAGTGATTACATAGTGGTCACAGTGCGGAGAAAAGGGTTGAGTGAAAACAAAATGGTAAAGAGAGAGAGAGAGAGAGACGACCTTTGTAGTGGTATGAAGGACACACAGATATCTAGATACTGTAGGCTGGTACCTTTTTTCTGTATTTTTTTCTCAATAAATTATGTAAATTTACAATGCAATATTCTCTCATTTGCGTGTCATACATTCACAATGTAAATACATGCATTGGAGCTCAAGATCAGAGGTTGGGTGAAGAAAAAAAAATACACCTCAGAGACTATTTAATTATGAGATAGAAATAAATAAATAAATATATATATATATACAGTATATATATAATGCTATGAGGGTAGGCAGGTGGATGGGTGGTAGGTTGAGAGTGTAGGTGGGCGGATGGGCGTGATTTTGGCAGTGGTGGTGGTTGGTGCAATCGATAATAATAGGTTAACAGCAGGCAACCTCCCCCCTCCCACCCCCATCCTAGTGGACCCCAGTGCAACACACCTGTCATCTCTTGCACACTTTCCGCCTTAACCTGTTTTCGTTCACACCTATTATATCTTTTCAAAAGCTTAATCGTGATGAGTTTTACGTCACTGATTCTTATATATATTTTCTCAAGCTGAATATAATTATCTAATGTTCATGAGAAAAGAATGAAAATTACGCAATCTTACAAACAATTGACATGGTGGCGTCACTTTCAACATATCACGTATTTCATTCTACATTAAGGGAAGGTTTTTTGTTCTTATTTTAACCCCTTCTCCCTCATGCTTAGCCTCATTAGTTTTGATATTTTAAGACACTTACACCACACATTACAAACTTACTGTGACCTTAACCCCTGACATTTATATAGTTCACAAATACTCGATCACCCCCCCCCCCCCCCCCCCCCCCCTCCATCACTACACCTTTCCAATAGTCTCAATCTTCCCGGTCATCTCTTCAACGTGGATTTTGCGAATACCACTCTATCGTTTCTCAATATCAGTCAAACCTTTTAAGAACGATGACGTATTTTTTTACTGGCTAACACTAGACGCTTTATTCATCTTGGCAAATATCTCTCGACATTGATAAGCAATAATAAACTGTACCCCACCACCATGACGTAATTTGCATCATATTCTGGATACCATTAGACGATGTTCTTTAGTTTGTAATCTACCTAAACGACTCAAATGGGAAAATACGATCTCAATAAACCCCCTGAATAACATACAGTAGGTCCTTAATAAACTGCATAAAATCATCAACATTTAGCCAGAATCATGGGTAAAATGGCGTCATGGTGCTGAAAGGGTTAACGTTTGCAAATGAGTGAGATGGTAAAGTTAGTTGAGGACTACACCTCGTATACCTATGGTCACATCTACAATATTAAATCCGTAGACTTTTAGGTGTAACTGAAATATATCGTGTCGATCCCGTAGAGTTAAAACCCTTTGCACCCGCAACGTCTTATTATATTCTAGCTATACAGTATTTAGACGATTTTGTGCAGCTTTACCCCTTCAGAGTCATATGACGCAGAGGTTGCCAGATTAGCAATAAGAAATAGAGTTCTCTCACTCTTATAATTACCTCTCCAAAATTAGTTTTCTGCCCACAGCTAACTCAAAAGACAACTGCAGAGGTTGGAGTAACTAAACTAAAGGTTTGTAAATACCCCTGATGGTAATAAAGGCTTTAAAGTATCCCTAATAGGCTCAAAATTGCGTCATATGTCGGAGAGGGTTAAGAAGGATCTGTGGTTGTGAAAAGGTTCAAGTGAGATAGTTCGAAACCTGTTAATTGCTGGAAGCCTCTTTGAAACTGAATAAAATCGTCTAATAGTAGCCATAAAAAAGTTAGAAAGACGTCGCCAGTATAGAGGCGTTAATGAACAAAACTCAATACTATATACATTATACTCATCACTTCTCTCTCAGAATGACACGCATCTGAACATCAATTAGCGGACTCACGGAGGGCTGTTCTTGGGCAGTATGGTGCGTTGGGGTTTGTGGGAAAAGGATTAGGATAAAATTGGGATATTCAGTTATTACAATGTCAAATCCATATCTAACCCACAATCAGTTATAAGATTGTAATGATGAATATATAAATAATTTAACCTATTTAAACTGAGTATTAGTAAACAAGTGTTGTCTATCTTAATTACTATATCTATATGAAATATCTATTAATCGCATAGAATCTTAGTTTCTTCGTTCACTTCATCTGCATAGTATTTTCATTTAACTGTAGGTAAGATAAAACTTTTTCATTGATATTGATATTCATATTAACATAAATCAGCACACTATTCCTATCTAGTGTCATAGTATTCATCTAATGATAATCAGAAGACGTAAGTTAAATTAATTATTATTGTTCTCTCTAAAATGGAAAATATATTCTTATGCAAATCTTCTCCAGGCTTATGAGTTATATAGCAGCGTGAAATGTATACACTCATCTCTCTCTCTCTCTCTCTCTCTCTCTCTCTCTCTCTCCAAACTATATTATCCCTAAGACCTTGACTGAGATTAAGTAAACCCCGATGATAAAATTATACTACGGGTGTTTCCTATGGGGCTGAATCATGACTAGGATTTTACGCCAAAATCTTGTTTATGTGAGCCGGTATTAATAGAGAGAAGGAAGGAGGGTAGGCAAGATAGAGAGAGAGAGAGAGTCCCGTTTCTATCCGTTAGGCTACCTTCGAGTATTGCACATAAGTTTAATGTTGTTGCTATCACTCTCTTCCACTTTACTTTTGTGTTCTTCTTTTGTTTTCACTAGACAAGAGTCTCGAACATCTCCCTTGGACCGTAAGCTCTGTGTGGTTAATGCATCCATATGTACGTACATGTACCACACTCACATATTAACTCACTCTCACTCTCTCTCTCTCCAGCATACCCCCTCCCCCAACAAGCAGTAAACATGGGTACAGTATGGTTTTGCACTTATGCACCCTCCCCTCACAAAACCCGTACCACCCTTACACCCTCCCCCACCTCTACTTCCCTTACCCCTGCCCCTTCCCCCACCTCCCATACCCTCTGCCCCTCCCACCTCTTTTTTGTTTTTTCTATGTGATTGAGGGAGGCAAAAAGCATAACTACCTATAGCGAGTGCCTCCCCCATAGTTGAAAGAGTGACAGGGCCAAAATCAAGGGACGTTCGAGCCAAAATGCCCCCCCCCCCCCCCCCCCCCCCCCATCTCCCAATCCCTCTTTACCCCAAGCCCCTGCCACCTCTTCTCCCTCCCCCAACTCCCTTACTTCCTACACCTCCCACCTCCACTCCCTCCCCCACCTCCCTTACTCTCTGCTCCTCCCACCTCCCCCCCTCCCACTTCTTTTCAAATCCTCACGTTACTTTTATAGCCTACCATTGTGAGTCAACTCTTACATATTGTTTTATTTTTCCTTCCATTCTTCTATAACTTGCTACACCTGGTACACTTCTATAGCTACTCTGCATTCCTCTGTGTGTGTGTGTGAGAGAGAGAGAGAGAGAGAGAGAGAGAGAGAGAGAGAGAGAGAGAGAGAGAGAGAGAGAGAGAGAGAGAGAGAGAGAGAGAGAGAAAGAGAGAGAGAGAGAGAGAGAGAGAGAGAGAATAATATTATTCGCCTCTATCAAAATGACTACTATACTCTACTTTACTTTCTCTCTCTCTCTCTCTCTGCCCAGAATCCACCACTACACTATCCTACCCCATAATACCAAAACACCCCATCCACCCCATCAGAACAAATCCCCTCCATAACTACAGTCCATTCATATATGGACAAAAGCTCTTCCTCAGTAACCTCTATACTCTGTTTCTTTTCAACTGACGGTAAATAGCAAAGTTCCCATCAAGATTTGTCAGTTAGTTTGTAGATTTGTCGTGAAATATGGTGCTAATTATATAAACTTGGTATTAATATGATGCAGAGACATGGTAGTTTCATATTTGTCCATTAAGTATCGAGAAATTAGCTGCTCAAGGATGCAATTTACTATCAGATGAAATTAAACCGAGTATAGCTAAAACTTCTACCATTTGGAAAGAGGCAGTCGGGGAATAAGCATGAATATTTACAACCCATTTCCTCCAGCCCCTTTTGAGTTACAGAGGAAAAGATTCACGCATTCTGGCCTACCTATAATTAACAGATTATACATGTCCCTTAAGCCGGTATCACACGAGAGCTTTTATAGTCAACATTCGATAATCAAAAAATTTCTGGCAACATTTATGGTATATTTTGCTCTGGTATCGGAATCTAGACTGACGACAGATGAATTTCGGTGACAGAAATATTAGAAATGTTGACCTCATAAGCTGCCAGACCAGTGTTGAGGATAAATGTTAAGGGAAAAAGGCGCCTATGTGATACCGTCTTTACTATGCCAACTTGGGATCATACCGGGAAATTCTGTAGCGGTGAGTGTGCGTGCCTGCGTATATAAGGGGCTTTTTGTGGGGTGCAGGTGAGAGAGAGAGAGAGAGAGAGAGAGAGAGAGAGAGAGAGAGAGAGAGAGAGAGAGAGAGAGAGAGAGAGAGAGAGAGAGAGAGAGAGAGAGAGAGAGAGTATGAGTATATGGCGAAGACTATATTAAGTATACAACTGTGTGTGTGTGAACTCTGTGTGTGAGTGTGTGCGTGCGTGTGTGTGTGTGTGTGTAAAAGCGTATAAAGAGGGTGTTTCAGTATATGTGCTCGTAAACGTGGCTATATGTGCGTAAAATGGGCGAACTACCGTGTGTAGGTGAGTATATTTGTGTGTGTGCATGTCTGTGTGTGTGAGGATAGACATATAAGGAGTAGGTATATATGTTCGTATAAGGAGTAGGTATATATGTTCGTATAAGGAGTAGGTATATATGTTCGTATAAGGAGTAGGTATATATGTTCGTATAAGGAGTAGGTATATATGTTCGTATAAGGAGTAGGTATATATGTTCGTATAAGGAGTAGGTATATATGTTCGTATAAGGAGTAGGTATATATGTTCGTATAAGGAGTAGGTATATATGTTCGTATAAGGAGTAGGTATATATGTTCGTATAAGAGTAGGTATATATGTTCGTATAAGGAGTAGGTATATATGTTCGTATAAGGAGTAGGTATATATGTTCGTATAAGGAGTAGGTATATATGTTCGTAATCCTATCTGTGTATGTGTATAAAGGGGGATAAATAACGTACCTAAATGTGTGTGTGTGTGTGTGTGTGTGTGTATGTGTGAGTGTGTGTGTGTGTGTGTACAGGTGCGGGCGTGTGTATTTGTGTTGGGAGGGTTGGAATTGTGCGTATGTGCGGCTGTGTGTTTGGCCCGACCCTCATTCCCCCTCTGAAATAACTCCTATAAAGAATCATGGCGAAATCTGGGGCGAATTTCAATAACAAACCCACTTCACTTGGATTCCAATTGCTATGATTCACGATTGCGATAATATGCTATGGAGTAGGGACTTGATAATATGCTATGGAGTAGGGACTTGATAATATGCTATGGAGTAGGGACTTGATAATATGCTATGGAGTAGGGACTTGATAATATGCTATGGAGTAGGGACTTGATAATATGCTATGGAGTAGGGACTTGATAATATGCTATGGAGTAGGGACTTGATAATATGCTATGGAGTAGGGACTTGAGGATAATATGCTATGGAGTAGGGACTTGATAATATGCTATGGAGTAGGGACTTGAGGAAAAGTTCAAAGTTTATGATGGTTTGGTAGAACTGCTTCAGGGGTTATTTACGGACAAGTTACAGACAAACATATTAATAGAAAATGTGGTATAGTTTATGAAGATTAGGAGGAACTGCTTCAGAGGTTATATATAGGGACATTGTACAGAATATACAACACAAATATTGATAGAACACAGTTTTATGGTTGATGCAGATTAGGGGGAACTGCTTCCGGGGCTATATAGGGACAAGGTACATAATAAAACACAAATATATAGATATATAATTGTGGTATAGTTGTTGAATATTAGGGGGAACTTCAAACCTAAAGCTCATGGTAATGCGTCTAATATGATACAAAAATAAAACAATTAGTTACAGCATTCCGAGTATATAAATATACGTATGGTTTTGTATACTTGAACTAACTCTAATAAAAGCAACACCGCACAATAAACTCACTCCATGTTCGACTCGTAGTAATGCATCCACAATGATCTTCGAGAAATAAACAAGTCTGTCTTGAAATTCCTGTTACACAAACAAGCGTTTTCTCTCACACACATAACCACCTTACGTCAAGGACTTTTAAAACTAGTAAAAGCGAGCACATACTATACAAAATGTCAATTGCAATTCGTAATAACAGAAACAAAACTATGGTCTGTTAATTCTAGGTTGGGCAGAAATCGTAACCTCTAACCTCTGTAACCCAAAAAGGACTATAGTAACCGATTTTTTTCTACCAAATAGGAAGACTTGGCTAGGGAATAGGTGTGGAAATTGACAGCTCATTTGTTCTAGCCCTTTTTGAGTTACAGAGGTTAGAGGTTACAATTTCTGCCCAACCTAGAATGAACGGACTATAATAGGCCTATACGAAAAACACACCAGTCTGTCAGGAATGTACGTTACATACAGTATATATACAAGTATATAAACGCGTTATCTCAAACATGAATAGGTTTTTAAATAAGCTAAACTCACACCAACACTAAATTAATACTCTTCTCAGATATCAGCCAATATATTCTGTTTGATTATTAATTATAATCATCCACTAGAACATAAATAAATCTATCTATCTATCTATTGCCTGACGCCGTGATCCCCGAAGGGGTGGCCACGAACGAACCGCCCCCATGCACCTCTGTCCCCAGTCAGTCGACGCCCCTCCCCCCAACCAGCACCGCCTTCGTTCATGTAGTTCCTCACTCCATCCTTCCACCTCATATTCGGTCTACCTCTCCCCCTCTGTCCCTCCACCTCGCTCTCGTACACCCTCTTAGTCATTCTCTCGCTTTCCATACGTTCCATATGGCCGAACCATCTCAAGTTGTTCCTTTTCACACTTTCCAGCACATCTACCTCCACACCACACCTCCTTCTTACTTCCTCATTAGTCTGTCTATCCCTCCATGTAACTCCGCACGCACTCCTTAAGTAATTCATTTCCACTGCTCTCACTCTTGGTCTGAGTCTCTCAACCAACGTCCATGCTTCGCTTCCGTAAGTCAGTGTCGGGATTACCACACTGTCATGCAAGGACTTCTTCACTTCCATACTGACCACCCTATTTCTTGTTACTGCTTTTAGCGTTCCTACAACCCTCTTCCCCTGTTGTACCCTCTCCCGCACCTCTTCATCCATAGTCCCATCTTTACTCAACACACTGCCCAGATACTTAAAAGAGTTGACGATCTCCATAGCCTGACCGTTCAGCTTCACCTCACACTCTGTGACTTCACCCCTTTCGAAGACCATAACCTTGCTCTTCCCCGTATTTACCTTCAAATTCCGTTTTTCGCACACTGTTCCAAACTCATTTACCAGACCCTGCAACTCCCATTCATTATCACTCATCAGAACTGTATCATCCGCAAACAGCAGTATAGGTAGCTTCCACTCAATTCCCTCCCTTTTCAGCGATACACCAACATTCACTGCTCTTGATAGTATTTCTTTCATGACTCCATCCATATATACAGTAAACAACCACGGGGACATCACACACCCCTGTTTCAAACCAACATTCAGGTCAAAGAACTCGCTCTGCTCACTCTCCACACGTACTGCCGCCTTTGCACCCTCATACATGCTCTTCACTGCTTTCAGCAACTGCTTTCAGCAACATAAATAAATAAGGCACACAATAGACCAAAAAATTAGGTTTTATATCAAAGAATAAAACTATAACAGGATTTATCATCAACTAACACAAATTGCGCTAACAAATTAACCCTTCTGTACCGTCAACGTCTTTTAAACTGTAATCTGGCTTCTATTTGACGATTTTATTCAGTTTAGAAAGGGCCTCCGGCAATTGGTAGGCTTCGAACTATCTCACTTAACATTTATTTCTACCACAGATCCTTCTTAAACTGCACACAATTCTGTAAATACAGCTATAATAAAATACAAAAGACGTCACCGGTACAGAGGGGTTAAGCAGTAAGCCCAATTTTGCCCTGAAAAATAATCGTGCATGTCCTGTAATTCAAGCTAAATAAATAATCGTTTTTAAAACACGCAAAGACCTCTTCAAACAAGCAAAATCACCTAAAAACACACTTCACGCTCAACCGGTCCAGACGCAACCAAAATAGGCCGTGAAAATAAACACGTCTTTCCTGGATTTTCCACTGAATTTCTCACAAACGTAAAGGCATCAAAACTAACGTAATGTTATCTGAGAGCATTATATTAATTCGTGATACGTAGGGTTCTGACCAGGTTGTCAAACTAAAGCAGAATCCATTATATATACTGTATTCTTTGTTATTGTTTATGTTATGTTAAAATTATGGTTTACATTTTTTACAATTCAAATTATCTCTTTGGAAGTGATAACATGACCAAAACAATGCTATTTCATGTTAATTTTCTAGTATTCCTTCTAATATTCAATCAAGTCTTCAAACAACTTTGCTCTGGTTTGACACCCTGGTCACTTCTGACTTGCTATGAGCGTATAATAGCTCCGACTAGTGATGGGTTATAGAGCAGGTAAGATATACTAGCTATGACTCGTGATTTATATTAGTTCTGACATATGATAGGCTACATAGTGTCCTGAAATAAGTAGCAGATCAAAATAGGGTTCTGATTCGTGATAGGTAGGGTTAAAGATTAGCTATAAAATCAAGCAAACATTTTGAATTAGCCTACCATTATCATCTACAGTAGCTTAACATCGTTTGTAAATACCGTGCGCTTAAAACTAGTAAAATTCACCCAAAACATGGTTTAAACCCAATACATCCGAGAGCAACGAAAATAGCCACAGAAAAATAAACAAGTGTGTCCTGGAATCTCTACATAAACAAACGTTTTCTCTCACTCCTCAACCTTCTGTCATCAGAGAACGAGACTCCCATCAAAACAAACTAGAATACCTCTTTCGCTCTCAACGTTTCCGGGAGTGTTTGGGATTCTATTGAAAGGTGAATAAAAAAATCACATATAAGAACAAAAACCTTCATCGCAGAAAAATAGGATTCCCATTTTTCTTACAATTTCCTAAACTTTCAATTAAATCCCTAAATAGCTGTGGAGAACATTAACGTAACACATTATAACACAACGTATCATATATATGAATAAATGACAACACAATCAACCTCAGGACGTGACCTAAAAACCTGTCTATAATACAATTGCACAATTAACCAATCTTGATCTTTGCCTATAATAGTTCGAATAATTTTCAAAGCTAGAGTCCCCATGCATAACTCAGCTATATTTAGTGAACTCTAAGAAAGCTCTCGTGCCAAATACAATGATTTATACCATAATTATTCACTACAATTCTTAATATATAACGTCGCGTATCCTAAACTAAACATACTTTAAGGGAGTATTGCCACCAGCTGCAGTTTCTCCCCTTCTCTCTCTCTCTCTCTCTCTCTCTCTCTCTCTCTCTCTCTCTCTCTCTCTCTCTCTCTCTCTCTCTCTCTCTCTCTCTCACTCTCTCTCTCTCTCTCTCTCTCTCTCTCTCTCTCTCTCTCTCTCTCTCTCTCTCTCTCTCTCTCTCAAAGCCAATGTGGGAGTTAAACGCTTCAGCCTAACTGTTCTCCCTGACCTCCTCTCGGCCCAAGAGGTTTATGCTCAATAAGTTCACCATCAAAATTATACGGTTGTTATTGATAATGATGATGATGATGATTTGATTGTAAATATAACTCTCAACTAGCACATACAAATATATATAGAAAACATGAATTCAAAAATAATAAGTTACACTAAATATAAAACCAAAATATGAAACCAAATGCAACATCAAAAGAGAAACACGAGTAGGTGAGGAGGAGGAGGGAGGAGGGATGAGGGGGGCAAGCCAGAGGGATGAAAGGGGCACAGAGAGAGAGAGAGAGAGAGAGAGAGTAGGTGAGGAGGAGGAGGGATGAGGGGGGCAAGCCAGAGGGATGAAAGGGGCACAGAGAGAGAGAGAGAGAGAGAAAGTAGGTGAGGAGGAGGAGGGATGAGGGGGGCAAGCCAGAGGGATGAAAGGGGCACAGAGAGAGAGAGAGAGAGAGAGTAGGTGAGGAGGAGGAGGGAGGAGGGATGAGGGGGGCAAGCCAGAGGGATGAAAGGGGCACAGAGAGAGAGAGAGAGAGAGAGAGAGAGAGAGTAGGTGAGGAGGAGGAGGGATGAGGGGGGCAAGCCAGAGGGATGAAAGGGGCACAGAGAGAGAGAGAGAGAGATAGTAGGTGAGGAGGAGGAGGGAGGAGGGATGAGGGGGGCAAGCCAGAGGGATGAAAGGGGCACAGAGAGAGAGAGAGAGAGAGAGTAGGTGAGGAGGAGGAGGGAGGAGGGATGAGGGGGGCAAGCCAGAGGGATGAAAGAGGCACAGAGAGAGAGAGAGAGTAGGTGAGGAGGAGGAGGGAGGAGGGATGAGGGGGGCAAGCCAGAGGGATGAAAGAGGCACAGAGAGAGAGAGAGAGTAGGTGAGGAGGAGGAGGGAGGAGGGATGAGGGGGGGCAAGCCAGAGGGATGAAAGAGGCACAGAGAGAGAGAGAGAGAGTAGGTGAGGAGGCGAGGAGGGAGGAGGGAGGAGGGGGGCAAGCCAGAGGGATGAAAGAGGCACAGAGAGAGAGAGAGAGAGAGTAGGTGAGGAGGAGGAGGGAGGAGGGATGAGGGGGGCAAGCCAGAGGGATGAAAGAGGCACAGGAGAGAGAGAGAGAGAGAGAGAGAGAGAGAGAGAGAGAGAGAGAGAGAGAGAGAGAGAGAGAGAGAGACAGAGAGAGAGAGAGGGGGGGGGGCAGGCTTGAATACCTCTTTGACTGCTCGGAGGCTCAAGTGTTAGGTGGGTGGGGTATGTTGAAGGTTGACTGTGAGGGGGGGGGGGGGGGGGAGCATTGGGAAGGGAACTGTCTTGGTGGTGTAATGGTTAGACTGGACAGTTTGGTGACCTGAGTTCGAATCCCGGGAGGATCACGTCCTCTCATTAATTTTATTATATAAATATATGTATTTTTATTTATTTTTATTTCTATGTTAATGAGAGGAACACGTGCTTTATTTCTATGTTAATGAGAGGAACACGTGCTTTATTTCTATGTTAATGAGAGGAACACGTGCTTTATTTCTATGTTAATGAGAGGAACACATGCTTTATTTCTATGTTAATGAGAGGAACACGTGCTTTATTTCTATGTTAATGAGAGGAACACGTGCTTTATTTCTATGTTAATGAGAGGAACACGTGCTTTCATTAATTTAACTATTTAATTATTTGCATTTTTATTTATTTGTATTTCTATGGGAATGAAGGAGAGAAAAGGCAAAGCTGCCTGTGCTTTATGTTAAAACTTAAAATGAACTAAGATTATTAGCTATAAGAGAAGCTAAGATATAATAACTGGTGAGGGCTTATATGGATTAGCTATAAGAGAAGCTAAGATATAATAACTGGTGAGGGCTTATATGGATTAGCTATAAGAGAAGCTAAGATATAATAACTGGTGAGGGCTTATATGGATTAGCTATAAGAGAAGCTAAGATATAATAACTGGCGAGGGCTTATATGGATTAGCTATAAGAGAAGCTAAGATATAATAACTGGTGAGGGCTTATATGGATTAGCTATAAGAGAAGCTAAGATATAATAACTGGTGAGGGCTTATATGGATTAGCTATAAGAGAAGCTAAGATATAATAACTGGTGAGGGCTTATATGGATTAGCTATAAGAGAAGCTAAGATATAATAACTGGCGAGGGCTTATATGGATTAGCTATAAGAGAAGCTAAGATATAATAACTGGCGAGGGCTTATATGGATTAGCTATAAGAGAAGCTAAGATATAATAACTGGTGAGGGCTTATATGGATTAGCTATAAGAGAAGCTAAGATATAATAACTGGTGAGGGCTTATATGGATTAGCTATAAGAGAAGCTAAGATATAATAACTGGTGAGGGCTTATATGGATTAGCTATAAGAGAAGCTAAGATATAATAACTGGCGAGGGCTTACATGGATTAGCTATAAGAGAAGCTAAGATATAATAACTGGTGAGGGCTTATATGGATTGCACAAAATAGTGTGAAGGTTTGAAGGAATTAGTGTGAGGATTCTAAGAGTAGCCTAAAGTAAGTATTTGCCATTTTCTCGAAAGGGTTAAGCTGGGATCAAGGTGAACATATAGTGGTAGGTGGGCAAGATTGGGGCGTCAACCAGTGTGTGAGAGAGTGAGTGTGTGTGAGGGGGGGGGGGGGGGTAAGTATGTATGTATGTATGTGTGTGTGTGTGTGTGTGTGTGTGAATGTGTGTGTGTGTATGTGCGTGTGTGTCAATGGTGTGTGTGTGAGAAAGAGAGTGAGTGTGTGTGTGTGTGAAAATGATTATTAGACCTAGCATTACAAAAACAATGCTCAACATACTCAAGTAATAACAAGTGAACATAACGATAATAATAAAAATTGGGTTGAATTAGAGTATAGTCACCCTAAAACCGGTATCACACGAGAGCTTTTATAGTCAATATTCGATGATCAACATTTTTCTGGCAACATATCAGGAATATTTTGCACTGGTATCGGAAACTAGACTGATGGTAGATGAATTTAGGTGACCGAAATATTGCACAGGTTTCCCTCATAAGCTGCCAGACCAGTGTTGATGATAAATGTTGAGGGAAAAAGCGCTCGTGTGATACCGGCTTAAACCAAACAAACTCTTCTACGTCATCTCCTACTGACACTCTTTTTGTTTGTACTTTTTTGTTTTGTTTATTTTTGTTTTGTGTTAAACTTAAAGAAGCTCAGACGGTATTGTGCAGCATAATTTACTGGTTCGGCTCAATGGTTTAAGGAGGGGGTTTACTTTGCTCTCTAAACCACTATCAAACTTTAAAAAACCCACCCACAAGACTTCGATATAAATTTGTAAACATTTTGGTAGAAAAGTGTCCCGGCCGAAGGCCGATTACTTCTATAATTACAAGCTCGCTATCGCTCGGCAGGAAAAAATCGACACCTAAATGGCACGAAAGGTCTTGGCAAAGAAATGGGGCCAAAAGTTTGAATATCGCCAAAATAATGGGGCGAATGTCTTGAAATTTCATAACTAATAGGGCTAAACATGAGGGAGGAGGAGGACTCGAAAAACCAACTGCCTCCCCTTAACTCCCCCACAAGAAGAGACAGAGAAGAAGTGGGTGAAGGGGGCGAGACAGGAAGGTAAACATATTAGTATTTTTTACGCAAAAGGGGAGGAGGGGACGGTGGGGAAAATTAGGGAGAGAAAGGGGTGCCAAGAAAGATGGTAGGAAACGGAAGAGGAAAAAAAAGTTAAGTTGAAATTGGAATGATAAATTTAATGTAGTACACTTTTTTCTTTACCTTAGAGATAGTGTAAGGGTTCTGTCTTGTTGTAGGAGAGAGAGAGAGAGAGAGAGAGATCAAGTTAGTGTAGTGTAGGTGGTGTGGTATGATGCGTGTAGGAGGGTGTGTGTGTGTGTGTGTGTGTGTGTGTGTGTGTGTGTGTGTGTGTGTGTGTGTGTGTGTAGGTGGTATGGTGTGTGTATGTGTTTGTGTGTTAAATATATTCCATGTGCAATATGGAGGCCTGTGTGAGCATGCTAAAACATAATGCGCAAATGTATCCAAAACCTTGTGTGGAAAAAAGTTAAATAAGACGAAGAAAAAGAAAGAATAATACAAAAAAAAAAAAAAAAATGTGTGTGTATATAAGACCAGATGGGAATGGGGGTCATGAAGGGGGGGGGGGGGTCTCAGAATCCACACACACATACGTAGCCTACACACACTTGCATACCCAGACATTAAACTCCCATGGCATACATACAACACAGATACACTAATATATATATATATATATATATATATATATATATATATATATATATATATACATCCATACATACGTAGTAAAACTCGCAGGAAAAATGAAACATTGGAACAGCAAACTTCGTCTATTCTCTCAAGACATCTTCAGGTTAATACCCATACACATAACATACTGAAGATTTATCAGACTGTGCTTAAGGATGTGACGGATTTGTTCATGCTTTAAACTGATTTAAACCAATTTCAAAGTACATGATTGATTATTGTTCTAAACTATATGAGTACACAAAAACTATTTTTTGGATTTTGTCTCCAAGGATATCAGAATATACAAAGGAATACAAACCAATGTACCGGAAAACAAAGGAATCGGGATTTAGTCATGCAAAATAAAATATGTAATAATAATATAATAATACAAATAATTATAACATAATAAGTATCTTACAAAACTAACAAATACAGACTACATATCAAAGCGGGGATAATACTTGTACACTCTGCTGTTTTGATGCAGCAAAAACCGTATTGACACGAAATTTATGGTATGACTAAAACCATACAGCGAAAAGGTTGAAAACTAGTGAAGAGGGAGGAAGGAAGGAAGGAAGGAAGGAAGGAAGGAAGGAAGGAAGGAAGGAAAGAGAGAGAGAGAGAGAGAGAGAGAGAGAGAGAGAGAGAGAGAGAGAGAGAGAGAGAGAGAGAGAGAGAGGGGGGGGGGGGTAGGAGCCTGAAGGAAGGAAGTTGAGAGTATGAGAGAGAGAGGCACTATTGAGAGAAAGGGAGGAGAGATAGAGAGAGTGCGAGTGAGAGAGTGAGTGAAAGAGAGAGGGGGGGGGGGGTAGTAGCCTGAATGAAGGAAGTTGAGAGGATGAGAGAGATGCACTATTGAGAGGAAGGGAGGAGAGAGAGGAAAGGGTAGTGCTGCAGGGGTCAAGTGAAGAATGTGAAGAGACAGGGGGGGGGGGGAGACAGGGGGTGGGGGAGAGAGAGAGAGGGGGGAGAGAGACAGGGAGGTGGGTGGGAGTGATGAGAGAGAGAGAGAGAGGGGTGGGGGGACGGGTGTGAGGGGGACTGGTGGGAGAGAGACACAGGGGGATGGGGTGGTGATGGAAGAGCGACAGGGGGTGGGGGGGACAGGGGTGTGGGGGGGGGGCGTGATGGGAGGGAGATAGGAGGTAGGGGGGGGGGTGACAGGGAGGGGGGAGAGAGCGGGTGGGGTGGCAGGCTGGGAGTGAAGGGAGAGAACATAATAGGCGGTTTTACCTTAATGATCTTGCCATGAGCCGTGTTAATTTTTCTACTACACAGTTTTCACGGTGTTTTGTGCCGGCCATGGTTGACTTGTGGAATAAGTTGCCAAATAACCTAGTCAATTCAGCTCATATCTCCATCTTTAAGTCTAGAGTTAATGCTTTTTTGCAGCATTAATTCTAATTTGTAAACTTATTTTATTCTATTTTATTGTTTTATATTTATATTTGATATCCTCCACTGCATAATATTTTATTCTTCATTGTATCTGTGTTTAATATAGTATATATACAGTGCAGTATATATGTTGTTTTTTTTCCCTAAAGATTCCGTAGTCTCTCTCCAGTGCCTCCGGTTGTTTTGTGTGGATTCATCTTGCTGGTGTTTCTGCACCCTGGTTGGAGACTTCGGCATCTCATATAATAATAATAATAATAATAATAATAATAATAATAATAATAATAAAAAGTCTAGGGAATACACACCACATCAAGAACATGCCACCCGACAGCGGTAATGTGCGGGTAGGAGGATATTGTGTGTGTGTGTGTGTGTATGAGTGAGTGAGAGTATGTGTGTGTGTGAAGGTTGGAATGGCATAGGGGTCGTGAAGGGAAGATAAATCACCCACACATACTAGTAGTAAACAATGAGTAACCCAGAGCCCTGCTGGTTGTAAAGAGAGAGAGAGAGAGAGAGAGAGAGAGAGAGAGAGAGAGAGATTATAGGAATGAAGTAATAACATAAAAATATGCTGACCATAATTATGTTGATAATGTCAATATATAGAGAACAGAAAATATATCGAATATTTTTTGTTTGCTCCCTCGACCTCTATCAAGCTTAAACAAAAATACCCCCAAGACCCCACATGAAATAATGTGTAAATTTTTCGGTAGAAAAAAATGTTCTGGCCGAAGGCCACTTCGTCCTAAATCACAGCCTCGTTATCGCTCGCCAGGAATAATAATCGACACGTAAATGGTATGAAAGGTCTTCATATTGCCAAAGAAATGGGGCAAAAGGTCTTAAAATAGCCAACATAATGGGCCGAACGTCTTAAAATGTCAAAACTAATGGGGTTAAACATGAGGAACAAGGGGGTCCATAAAAGAACAAAAACTTCCCCTTACACGGTTAATTGAGATAGGGTGTAGATTTCATTCTCAGAGAGGTCCTTCCTAAGTTGAATAAATAAGCCAGAATAAACTGAATAAGACGTCACGCGTACTGAACGGGTTATTACTATACAGTAGACCAAAACGTGTATTGTCGCAAGTAAACAAAACACAATAATCGACTGGAACACTGCTTCGAATCTCTCCTATACCCTGTTCCAAAGAGATAGTCCAGACATCCTGAAGCCTAACCTCTGTAACTCAAAAAGGGCTAGAGCAAATGGGCTGTAAATTTCTACACCTATTTCCTGGCTGACCCTTCCCAAATGGCATAAATATTAGCTCGAGTACTCATCTCGTTTGGGAGTTATAGGGGTTAACGTGCCAGAGTTTTGGCCTACTTACTCCGAATCTCTACCGGTACAGAGACGTGATTCTAAGTGTCTTGGCCGATCTCTGTCACTCTCATCTCGGCTTAGTCCTATACACTGCAGGTAGACACTTAGAGAGAGAGAGAGAGAGAGAGAGAGAGAGAGAGAATAAAAGCAAGGGTGTGTGTGTGTGCGTGCGTGAGAGAGAGAATGTGTGCTTATATACATATTTTTCCTTTTATCTACATTGCTCCACTTTCAACTTCACTCACCAAAAAATAATCGCAATATATATATATATACAGTATATATATATATATATATATATATATATATATATATATATATATATTATATATATACTGTATGTATGTCAATGTGGATTCACGGTATATATTTTTTTTTTTTTTTCCCAGAAAGGTAATCTTGCTATAGACAACCTTGCCTCTTGTGCACGCATTTCACATAATAAAGAACCACCCAGTAACAGATTAGTATATATTAGTTAAACGCACACCACACTGAATCAATCATTATTATTTAACCATATTAATACCCTATCTATCTAACCACACATAAAACAAAAATAACTGTTATCAATGTGGGATAGAGATAAGAATACAATCAAGAATGGACATTTATGATGACTAAGATAAATGACAAGCTTACAACATAAGGGATAACAATGATTTGAGCACCAGGATGAGATGGAATGGATAATAATAAAACACAAAAGTTGGATTAAGGAAGGGAAACAATTGGAATAAATAAAAATAAAAATACAAATGACAAAACAAATATGTTGGGTTGGGATGGAAAACAAATTGTAATTGGCAACTCAAGACACACTGTCACCTGAAGAATTGCTAACCCTTTCAATTAGATGGTATTTTATATATATTTATATTTATTCCAGATGCTTTTATTCAGCTTAGGAATGACCTCGTATATTCTCCTTAATTTATTCAGTTTAGGAATGACCTCTTATATTCTCCATAATTTATTCAGCTTAGGAATGACCTCGTATATTCTCCTTAATTTATTCAGTTTAGGAATGACCTCGTATATTCTCCATAATTTATTCAGTTTAGGAATGACCTCGTATATTCTCCATAATTTATTCAGTTTAGGAATGACATCGTATATTCTCCATAATTTATTCAGTTTAGGAATGACATCGTATATTCTCCATAATTTATTCAGTTTTGGAATGACATCGTATATTCTCCATAATTTATTCAGTTTAGGAATGACATCGTATATTCTCCATAATTTATTCAGTTTAGGAATGACATCGTATATTCTCCTTAAACCTGAGTCACGCAAGATTTTTTTAGGAGTCACTAGAGTCGATAGAGTGATACTAATTATTTAACTATTTTAGTCAGTTCCATGGAGGAGTTGGCTACTACGTTCTTAATCTTTTATCGCCAAATTAAAAGATGAATGCACGTTCAGGTCTTCAAACACTAATCTTTTATCGCCAAATTAAAAGAAGAAAGCACAGGTTTTCAAACAGTATCTAATAAAAACATTCATATCAGATATATGACTCGAATACAGCATGTATGCTGATAAAATAGCTTGCATGACTCTGGATTTACACTCCAAGAGGTCTTTCTAAGCTGCATAAAATCTCCAGACATTAAATATAATACCGAATATTAAATGGTAGTCCAATTGATAGGGTTAAACAAGATACAAAAGGACCAAGGACTTACCGTAGTAAAGTTGGTGTGAATGTGGCAATCGGTGGGTTGAGGTACGGATGGACGGACAGACGGACGGATGTGTCATGCAGGTAGTATAATAAGGCACCATGGTATCACTGGCTTGCACAATTTTCACGTTTTTAGCACGACTGTCTGATTGTGACTTGCACGTCCAAGGTGCAGTAGTCAGGAGCACATGTGATACAAAACATACAGTATGTTCACATACGAACAACACAGGATGGTGTAGCTTACATGACTTTATATATTTATTTATATATACACACGGGACGTTTTTCAAGCACATACACAGCATAAATATACACAAAGTTTCATTCGTTTGATCGAGTGACTCACAGTTTCGTGTGGGAGGCAGGAGGCAGAGCGCCCTCCTCGGCCTCTCCGCCCTCACACTCTCTAGATGACGCCTCGTCGCCAACCAGGTCTCTAGAGATCACATGTCTTTCACGAATTATTCTAGTTACTGTCCCGCCATCAGTAGTGGAGGTTGTTGTGGTGGTCGTGGTACCATCATCGTCGGTGGTGGTGGTGCTGGAGGAAGTAGGCAAGGGCAACCACGCTCCCTCATCCTCATCTTCGCACTCCACCAAGTTTCCATCTTCGTCTCGTCTTACAACTTTCGTTCGCTGCACAGTTCTAGTCGTTGTGGTCGCTGTTCCTCCTACTATTTGATGGAGGTTACTGTCAAAGCCTTCTGGTAGGTAGCCCACCAGCTCTTCAGGTGAGATGGTTCTAACCTTGGTTGTGGTGGTGGTCTGTTCAGTATCCTTAGGCATCTCCCTTTGGTTCAGACCAAAGTGGAGAAGAGGGCTATCCCTCGGATCTGGTGATACTGTGCGACTACCATGTAAACTGTCTTCATCAGGATGTAGAATTTCAGTTTCTACTACAGTCTCCTCAGGTCCATCACCCACCTTTGTTTTCCTGATTTTCCTAACCCGGACTGTGCGGTGAGTGGTAACACCCTCTGGCAACTGCTCACCTGCTGGAAGGGTAAATGTTGCTGGAAGGTCTGGGGAGTCAGAATCCATTCTGCGGTGCACTACCACCCGCCCACCAGCATCTTCTGTTACAAATACTGTCCGGGATGGCTTAGTACTGTGAGGGTCACTCTCCCTCGCAATGAGCAAGTTTTGAAGATCAGCAAATTCTGGACCAGATAATATTTTTCCTTGTGAATCTGTCTCCATGGTGACTTGATATGATTTGGGGTCAATAGTCCATTCACCGGCAGTTAGTGGTGTTCCATCAGGTCCTATTATCTGGCCAGACCTGCTGGCAGAAACAGGAGCTGCTGAACCCTCCACTGTTGTTACTTCTGTCTGGCATTCACTCAGGGTTCTCTCAGGAGTTAAATTGAATGGTCCTAATTTACCTCTTATGTAGGACTCAACGTCTTTAGCTCTATCACCCTCCGTGGAGATTGGGAACTCCTGGCTTTGCCTCTTGAGGTCGTCAGTCTTCATCTTGAGTCCAGCTTCTACATGACCATGGGGTATTGGTATTCGTGAATCAGTGTATGGGATCTGTGTGTCTGGATGTTGTAGGTCTATGTGAGTTGTGTGTTCTATGCTACCAGATGGCTGTGGCAGAACCCAGCCTATGGGTGCTACCCCTTGTTGACCTGTACTGTCTGGAATGTTTCCCTTATGACCCCCCTCCCCTGGTTCCCCAAATTCAACCCGGACTGGAATACCACTAGCGTCTGATCTCAAACTACCTTGAAATCTGCCGACTGTTGGATCTACTGAAACATCCTCTGAAACTCGCCTGGGTATTCTACTCTTTCCTGTAATATCAGGTACGTCTCCAGTGACACCAGCACTAACCTCAGGAACATCTATGTCAAATCTTAACCTACTTTCAGGGTCTGGTAACTCTACATCTACTTCAGGTTTAAAGCCTGCAACTTCTATCTCATCATCTTTCTTCTTCCTTCCTCTCTTTTTCTTGGAGCCTCTTTTACCTGCACTGACGCTAACTTCAGGTAAGGTAACGTCAGGAGCCCTGGGATCAGGTACTCTGGTAGAGGCATCTAATGTTGGTATTCTACTCTTAATTGACTTATCACCTCCTTCTTCTGGCCTATTGGGAAGTGATACATCTACACTTGGTAGTGAAAATCCTATCCTCCCTTGCATTTCAGGTGATTTGACTTCAGGAACGTCAACACTCACACCAGTTTCCTTAGAGTACGGGGAAGGAATATCAATTTTACCTTTTAGCACTGGAATGCCTGACTTTACCTCAAATTTGCTTTCCGGAATGTTTGCTTTTGTATCAAATTTGCCCGCAGGTCTTGAAGTAGGAATGTCACCAGAGAAACCACCCTTGACATCAGGGATATCAGCCGCGACTTCAAAGCGGCCTGGTTCAGAATGATCAGCTATTATATCAGGTGACTTAAAATCAGTCTTTACATCAAATTTGCTTCCAAATCCGGGGAGATTACCTTTGACTTCAGGAGCGCTGACGTCAAATGTGCCTCCAAATCCAGGCAGTTTTCCCTTGACTTCAGGCGCCTTCATGTCAATACTGCCCCCAAATCCAGGAAGATCTCCTCTGAGTTCAGGAACATCAGCCTTTGCCTCAAATTTACCTCTAACTTCAGGAAGATCAGCCTTGACTTTAGGAGTGCTGATATCAAATGTACCTCCAAATCCAGGGAGCTTCCCCTTCATTTCAGGACTCTTCATATCAACACTGCCTTCAAATTCAGGTAGATCTGCTTCAACTTCAGGTGTTTTCAAGCCCATTTTGCCTCCAAATCTAGGAAGATCAGCCTTGAATTCAGGAGTACCGACATCAAATGTTCCTCCAAATCCAGGTAGATTATATTTAACTTCAGGAACCTTGACATCAGCACTGCCTCCAAATCCAGGTAGATTTGCTTTGACTTCAGGAGTGCTGATATCAAATGTTCCTCCAAAACCAGGAAGACTAGATTTAACTTCAGGAGCCTTCACATCAACACTGCCTCCATATTCAGGTAGATTACCACTGATATCAGGAGTTTTAAAGTCCATCTTGCCTTCAATTTCAGGTGCTTTTAAGTCAACTTTACCTCCAAATCTTGGGAGATCACCTTTGACTTCAGGGACATTCATGTCAAACTTGCCTCCAAATCCAGGCAGATCACCACTGACTTCAGGGGCTTTAAGGTCGACTTTGCCTCCAAATCCAGGTAGGTCAGCCTTGACTTCAGGAGCCTTCACATCAACAATGCCTCCAAATTCTGAGAGATTACCAATGACTTCAGGTGCTTTCAAATCAATTTTGCCTCCAAATCCAGGCAGGTTTCCACTAACTTCAGGTGTCGTCACATCTACCTTGCCTCCAAATCCAGGAAGATTTACATCAACTTCATGTGATTTGAAGTCCATTTTGCCTCCAAATCCTGGTATCTTTCCTTTAGCTTCAGGTGCTTTCATGTCAATACTGCCTCCAAAGCCAGGTAGGTTTCCACTGACTTCAGGTGTTTTCATATCTACCTTGCCTCCAAATTCAGGAAGATCTACGTCAACATCGGGAGTTTTCAAGTCCATCTTGCCTCCAAAACCAGGCATCTTTCCTTTAACTTTAGGTGCTTTCGTGTCAACACTGCCTCCAAATCCAGGAAGATCTGCTTTCATGTCAGGAGTGCTGATGTCAAACTTGCCTCCAAATCCAGGAACATTAGCCTCAACTTCAGGAGAGTTTACATCAATTTTGCCACCAAATCCTGGAAGATATACATCAACTTCAGGTGCATTCAAATCCATCTTACCTCCATATCCAGGCAACTTCCCCTTAACTTTAGGAGCCTTCATGCCAACACTGCCTCCAAATCCAGGAAGGTCACCCTTGACTTCTGGAGCACTGATGTCAAACTTGCCTCCAAATTCAGGGATATTAGCCTCAACTTCTGGTGCATTTAGGTTAATTTTGCCGCCAAATCCAGGAAGATTTACGTCAACTTCAGGTGTCTTCAAATCCATTTTGCATCCAAAACCAGGAAGATCGGCCTTGACTTCAGGGGCCTTCATACCAAGACTACCTCCAAAGCCAGGTAGCTCTCCACTGACTTTAGGTGTTTTCACATCTACATTGCCTTCAAATCCTGGAAGGTCTACATCAACATCAGGTGTTTTCAAGTCCATCTTGCCTCCAAATCCAGGCAGTTTCCCACTGATTTCAGGTGCCTTCATTCCAATACTGCCTCCAAATCCTGGTAGCTCACTTCTAAGTTCAGGTTTCTTCACATCTACATTCCCTCCAAATCCAGGAAGGTCTACATCAACGTCAGGTGTTTTAAAGTCCATCTTACCTCCAAATCCAGGCATCTTTCCCTTAACTTCAGGAGCCTTCATGTCAACACTGCCTCCAAATCCGGGAAGATCACCCTTGACTTCAGGAATATCAACCTTTGCATCAAATTTACTTCCAAATCCAGGAAGGTTTCCACTCATGTCAGGAGCTTTTAAGTCGACTTTGCCTCCAAATCCTGGCAGATCACCCTTGAATTCCGGAGCGCTGATGTCAAACTTGCCCCCAATTCCAGGCAGGTTTCCACTCACTTCAGGAGCCTTCATGTCAACATTGCCTCCAAAGCCAGGTAATTCTCCACTGACTTTAGGTGTCTTCACATCTACATTGCCTCCAAATCCAGGGAGATCTACGTCAACGTCAGGTGTATTAAAGTCCACCTTGCCTCCAAATCCAGGCAGTTTCCCACGGACTTCAGGTGCCTTCATTCCAATACTGCCTCCAAATCCTGGTATCTTACCACTAACTTCAGGCGTCTTCACATCTACATTCCCTCCAAATCCAGGAAGGTCTACATCAAATTCAGGAGTTTTCAAGTTCATCTTTCCTCCAAATCCAGGCATCTTCCCCTTAACTTCAGGAGCCTTCATGTCAACACTGCCTCCAAATCCGGGAAGGTCACCCTTGACTTCTGGAACATCAACCTTTGCATCAAACTTGACTCCAAAGCCAGGAATATCAGCTTTGACTTCAGGAGCCTTCATGCCAATGCTGCCTCCAAAGCCAGGTAGGTTTCCACTGATTTCAGGTGTCTTTATATCTACCTTGCCTCCAAAGCCAGGACGACCTACGTCAACGTCAGGTGTTATCAAGTCCATCTTACCTCCAAATCCAGGTAGGTTTCCACTGACTTCAGTTTTCATATCTATTTTGCCTCCAAACCCAGGAATGCCTGCTTTGACTTCAGGTGTTTTCATGTCAATACTGCCTCCAAATCCAGGAAGATCTCCACTGATTTCAGGTGTCTTCAAATCCACTTTCCCTCCAAATCCAGGCAAATTTCCACTGACTTCAGGTGCCTTCATATCTACCTTGCCTCCAAATCCAGGAAGATCTACATCAACTTCAGGTGTTTTAAAGTCCATCTTGCCTCCAAATCCAGGTAGGGTTCCACTGACATCAGGTGCCTTCATACCGATGCTGCCTCCAAATCCGGGTACATTGGCCTCAACATCAGGTGCGCTTACGTCAATTTTGCCTCCAAATCCAGGAAGATCTGCGTCAACTTCAGGTGTTTTCATACCAATATTACCTCCAAATCCTGGCAGGCTTCCCTTAACTTCAGGTGCCTTCATGTCAATACTGCCTCCAAATCCTGGTACCTCACCACTAACTTCAGATGTCTTCACATCTACCTTGCCTCCAAATCCAGGAAGGTCACCCTTGAATTCAGGAGCCTTCATGCCAATACTGCCTCCAAATCCAGGAAGACCTACATCCACGTCAGGTGTTTTCAAGTCCATCTTACCTCCAAATCCAGGGAGATTTCCACTTAGTTCAGGTGTTTTCATATCAACACTGCCTCCAAAGCCAGGTAGGCGTCCACTGACTTCCGGTGTCTTCATATCTACCTTGCCTCCAAATCCAGGAAAATCTACATCAACTTCAGGTGATTTAAAGTCCATCTTGCCTCCAAATCCTGGGAGATCGCCCTTGAATTCAGGAGTGTTGATGTCAAATTTGCCTCCAAATCCAGGTACATTAGCCTCAATTTCAGGTGCATTTACATCAATTTTGCCACCAAATCCAGGAAGATTTACATCAACTTCAGGTGCTTTTAAATCCATCTTACCTCCAAATCCAGGCATTTTTCCCTTAACTTCAGGGGCCTTCATGTCAAAACTATCTCCAAATCCAGGAAGACCTACATCCACATCAGGTGTTTTCAAGTCCATCTTACCTCCAAATCCAGGGAGATTTCCACTTAGTTCAGGTGTTTTCATATCAACACTGCCTCCAAATCCAGGTAGGTGTCCACGGACTTCTGGTGTCTTCATATCTACCTTGCCTCCAAATCCAGGAAGATCTACATCAACTTTAGGTGATTTAAAGTCCATCTTGCCTCCAAATCCTGGGAGATCACCCTTGAATTCAGGAGTGTTGATGTCAAACTTGCCTCCAAATCCAGGTACATTAGCATCAATTTCAGGAGTATCAACCTCAAATTTTCCTCCAAACCCAGGAAGATTTACGTCAACTTCAGGTGCTTTAAAGTCCACCTTACCTCCAAATCCAGGTATCTTTCTTCCAACTTCAGGAGCCTTTACATCAATGCTGCCTCCAAAGCCACTGACTTCAGGTGTCTTCATATCCATCTTGCCTACAAAGCCAGGAAGATCTACATCAACTTTAGGAGCATTGATGTCAAACTTGCCTCCAAATCCAGGTAAATTAGCTTCTACTTCAGGTGCCTTTAAGTTGACTTTGCCTCCAAATCCTGGAATATTTGCATCCACATCAGGAGCATTGATGTCAAATTTGCCTCCAAATCCTGGTAGATTAGCTTCTACTTCAGGTGCCTTTAAGTCGACTTTGCCTCCAAATCCAGGAATATTTGCATCTACTCCAGGTGCCTTCATATCAAATCTGCCTTTCATTCCAGGAAGATCTGCCTTGAGTTCAGAATCAGGTGCATCTATTCCAAATTTGCCATTAATACCAGGAAGATCTGCCTTCATATCAGGAATATCTGCATTAAAGTTAACGTTGCCACCAAAGTCCATTCCTCCTTTCACTTCAGGAAGGCCATTTGATGCGTCAATATTCAGTCCGTTAGTATTCACATCTATTTCTGGATGGCCAGCTCTAAGCAATATATCTGGTGTATCTATATTCATATCAAAATCATTCTCAAGTTTGGCATCAGGAAGGCCGATACGATGCTTCATCTTACCTTTGCGGACAGGAGGTATTGGAGCTTTCAAACTTGCTTCAACATCTGGCAAATCTCCTTCTATCTTAACATCAGGGCTCTTAACATAGACTGAGCCTGGTTCAAATTCACCATCAACTTTGGGAGTTTTAGGTTTGCCGAAGCATGACCCAAATTTGGCCTTGGGTTTGTTTCCTTTAACCTTGACATCAGGACTATCTACATTAACGTTAGCTTTTACATCTGGGCCAGAGACACTGATGTCTTTGTCAAAATCGGGTGATCCTACACTTACGTCGGCTTCTGCATTAACATCAAGTGGTCTAATTTTTGCTGTTCCACCAAAGCTTACATCTTCCTTCTGAGCTTTGCTTGGAGAATATTCACCCTTTGCTAAAGGACTCTTTGGTTTCCCAAAGCATGCGCCCAACTTAGCTTTTGGCTTTTTCCCCTTCATCTGCAGGTCAGGTGTGCTTACCCTGATGTCAGCATTGGCTTCAGGTGTGTCTATACATGCTCCAGCTCTAATTTCTGGACTCTCCACATCAAGTTTCCCTGCCTCAAACTCTCCTTCCACCTCAGGAGCCTTTGATTTTCCAAAACAAGACCCAAGATTTGTTTTTGCCTTTGGTCCTTTGACCTTAATTTTGGGAGTATCGACTTCTAGTCCAGCCTTGCCTTCAGGTATTGTGACACTTGGCACAGTCATTTCTCCTTCGACCTTGAATTTAGGATCCACAGCAATGCCACCAACTCCCACTTCTGCCCGTGGAATTCCAAATGAAGGCAAATCTCCTTCAACATTCCCCTCTAACCTTGGAGTAGAAATATCTGGCAGCGTCATGTTTGGACCTTCAATCTTTCCAGAAACAGTAGGCAAGCCACCATCAATCTCTAAATTAGCTGAGGGTGCATCAAGGTCAACGGAAGCATTGTACTCAGTTAGTGTGGGGGTTTTTACTTCAACATCCATATCAGGTAGTCCAAATTTGCCTCCGAATTCTGCCTCGGCTTTTGGTAAATCTGGCATATCACCTTTCAGAGTGAACGCAGGTGAGGAAGCGTCAAGGTCCGCCATAAATCCAGGGGTTGATGGAAGTCTATAATCAACATCCACATTTGGAAGATCAGCTTTTCCACTTATCCCTGCTTCAAATTTAGGTAGATCTGGAATATCTCCTTCAATCTTAAGATCAGGTGTACTTGTATCAAGATCAAGGTCAGCCTTAAATTCTGGAGAAGAGGGCAATTTAAACTCCATATCAACTCTGGGAAGGTCAGCTTTGCCTCCTAACTCGGCTTCCACTTTAGGTAAGTCTGGAATATCTCCCTCGATCTTCAAAGATGGATCAATCTTGGGTACATCAACATTAACATCAATTCCACCCTTCACTTCTGGTATTGAAGGAATGTCCACTGAGGCTTCAGGAGTTTCTACTTCCAATTTTCCTCCGATGTCAGGGACCTCAACTTCTACTTTAGGAACCTTAGGACCTACAACCTTGACTTCAGGTGGCTGGTAAGCTGTGTCTATTTTACCTCCCTTAGGCTTACCAAAACAGGAACCCATTTTCATTTTGGGCTTTCCAGCTCCCTTGCCTTTTACCTTAACATCTGGAGCATCAACATCTATATCAACATCACCTTTCACATCTGGTGTTTTAACATCACCTTTCACTCCTGGAGTTTTGACATCAGCTTTCAATACTGGGGCATCAATGCTTGCTCCAGCACTGACATCAGGACCTTCCACTTCAATATTTGCAGGCTTGTATTCTCCTTCCACTTTGGGTGTTTTGGGTTTACCAAAGCAGGAGCCCATCTTGGCCTTTGGTTTCTTGCCTTTGACTTTGACATCAGCTGATGGAACATCCACATCTGGACCAGAAACTCCCCCTTCAACCTTTACTTCAGGTGATTCTATATCAAGATCTATGTCAGCTTTAGCCTCAGGACCCTTGATATCTCCACTCACTCCTGCTTTTGGTCCTTCCACTTCAAGCTTTCCAGGTTTGTATTCACCTTCAATTTCTGGACTCTTGGGCTTCCCGAAACAAGACCCGAGCTTAGCTTTGGGTTTGCCTGCCTTCACCTTGACATCAGGGGAATCAACACTGACATCAGGTGCATCAACACTGACACCAGCCTTGACTTCTGGTGATTTGATACTGGCTCCAGCACCTACATCTGGACCCTCAACACTAACTTTACCTGGTTTATATTCTCCCTCAACATCTGGACTCTTTGGCTTTCCGAAGCAAGAACCCAATTTTCCCTTAGGCATTTTAGCTTTTACTTTAGGAGCATCTACATCTATCTTGGCTTCAGCTGCAGGAACATCAAATTCAATATTTGGACTAGCTATATCTCCTTCAATTTTAAGAGATGGATCGAACTTCAACCCTTTAGCATCAATATCCATATCCAAACCTTTTATATCTCCCTTTCCCTCGATTTCGGCCTCCAGCCTTGGAGTAGTAATATCAGGCAGTGAAATATCTGGTCCTCTGGCTTCAGCAGAGAAGCTAGGAAGGTTACCTTCAAGGTCAAGATCGATGTCACCTTTTGGTAAGGCTGGGAGGTCTCCCTCAATCTTAAGATCAGGTGCACTGGCATCAACATCAAGGTCAGCCTTAAATTCTGGAGTAGAGGGCAATTTAAACTCCATATCAACTTCAGGAAGGTCAGCTTTACCTCCCAACTCGGCTTCCACCTTAGGTAAGTCTGGCATATCTCCCTCAATCTTCAAAGATGGATCAATCTTGGGTACATCAACATTAACATTAATTCCCCCCTTCACTTCTGGTATTGAAGGAATGTCCACTGAGGCTTTTGGAGTTTCTACTTCCAATTTTCCTTCAAAGTCAGGGACCTCAACATTTACTTTAGGAACCTTAGGACCTTCAACGTTGACTTCAGGTGGCTGGTAAGCTGCATCTAATTTACCTCCCTTAGGCTTACCAAAACATGAACCCATTTTCATTTTAGGTTTTCCAGCTCCCTTGCCTTTTACTTTAACATCTGGAGCATCTACATCAATATCAACATCACCTTTCACATCTGGTGATTTAACATCCACTTTCACTCCTGGAGTTTTGACATCAGCTTTCAGTTCAGGTGCATCAATGCTTGCTCCAGCACTGACATCAGGACCTTCAACTTTGAGTTTGCCTGGTTCATATTCACCTTCAACTTTCGGAGATTTTGGTTTACCGAAACACGATCCAAGTTTGGCTTTGGGTTTACTGCCCTTGACCTTGACATCTGGACTATCTATGTTGACATCACCCTTGATCTCTGGACTATCTATGTTGACATCACCCTTGAGTTCTGGACCAGAGACGCTGGCTCCAACACTTCCCTCAGGACCTTCCAAGTCAACCTTTGCAGGCTTGTAGTCTCCTTCCACTTTTGGTGTTTTAGGTTTACCAAAGCAGGAGCCCATCTTGGCCTTTGGTTTCTTGCCTTTGACTTTGACATCAGCTGATGGAACATCCACATCTGGACCAGAAAATCCACCTTCAACCTTTACTTCAGGTGATTCTATATCAAGATCTATGTCAGCTTTAGCCTCAGGACCCTTGATACCTCCACTCACTCCTCCTTTTGGTCCTTCCACTTCAAGCTTTCCAGGTTTGTATTCACCTTCAATTTCTGGGGTCTTGGGCTTCCCGAAACAGGACCCGAGTTTAGCTTTGGGTTTGCCTGCCTTCACCTTGACATCAGGTGAATCAACACTGACATCAGCCTTGACATCAGGTGCATCAACACTAACACCAGCCTTGACTTCTGGTGATTTGATACTGGCTCCAGCACCTAAATCTGGACCCTCAACACCAACTTTACCTGGTTTATATTCTCCTTCAATATCTGGCCTCTTTGGTTTTCCAAAACAAGATCCAAATTTAGTTTTGGGTTTTTGTCCTTTAAGCTTAGGAGTATCTAAATCTATTTTGGCCTCAGCTTCAGGAACATCAAATTCAACACTAGGTCCGGTTACATCGCCTCCAACCTTAACTGATGGATCTAACTTAAGCCCTCCAACATCGACATCTATGTCTACACCCTTTCCTTTGATATCAGCCTCAAGTTTTGGTGATGAGATATCTGGCAGTGAAACATTTGGTCCTTCGACTTCAGCAGACAAGCTAGGAAGGTTACATTCAAGGTCAAGATCGATGTCACCTTTTGGTAAGGCTGGAAGCTCTCCCTCAATTTTAAGATCAGGTGCACTGGCATCAACATCAAGGTCAGCCTTAAATTCTGGAGAAGAGGGTAACGTAAAGTCCATATCAACTTCAGGGGGGTCAGCTTTGCCTCCCAACTCGGCTTCCACTTTAGGTAAGTCTGGAATATCTCCCTCAATCTTCAAAGATGGATCAATCTTGGGTAAATCAACATTAACATCAATTCCACCCTTCAATTCTGGTATTGAAGGAATGTCCACTGAAGCTTTAGGAGTTTCTACATCCAAGTTTCCTTTGATGTCAGGGACCTCAACTTCTACTTTAGGAACCTTAGGACCTTCAACTTTGATTTCTGGTGGCTGGTAAGCTGCATCTAATTTACCTCCCTTAGGCTTACCAAAACATGAACCCATTTTCATTTTCGGCTTTCCGGCTCCCTTGCCTTTTACTTTTACATCAGGAGCATCAACATCTATATCAACATCACCTTTCAATTTTGGAGTTTTAACATCAGCTTTCAATTCTGGTGCATCAATGCTTGCTCCAGCACTGACATCAGGACCTTCAACTTTGACTTTGCCTGGTTCATATTCACCTTCTACTTTCGGAGATTTTGGTTTACCGAAACACGATCCAAGTTTGGCTTTGGGTTTACTGCCCTTGACCTTGACATCTGGACTATCTATGTTGACATCACCCTTGATCTCTGGACTATCTATGTTGACATCACCCTTGAGTTCTGGACCAGAGACGCTGGCTCCAACACTTCCTTCAGGAACTTCCAAGTCAATCTTTGCAGGCTTGTATTCTCCTTCCACTTTGGGTGTTTTGGGTTTACCAAAGCAGGAGCCCATCTTGGCCTTTGGTTTCTTGCCTTTGACTTTGACATCAGCTGATGGAACATCCACATCTGGACCAGAAACTCCACCTTCAACCTTTACTTCAGGTGATTCTATATCAAGATCTATGTCAGCTTTAGCCTCAGGACCCTTGATACCTCCACTCACTCCTGCTTTTGGTCCTTCCACTTCAAGCTTTCCAGGTTTGTATTCACCTTCAATTTCTGGACTCTTGGGCTTCCCAAAACAGGACCCGAGCTTAGCTTTGGGTTTGCTTGCCTTCACCTTGACATCAGGTGAATCAACACTGACATCAGTCTTGACATCAGGTGCATCAACACTGACACCAGCCTTGACTTCTGGTGATTTGATACTGGCTCCAGCTCCTACATCTGGACCCTCAACACTAACTTTACCTGGTTTATATTCTCCCTCAACATCTGGACTCTTTGGCTTTCCGAAGCAAGAACCCAATTTTCCCTTAGGCATTTTAGCTTTTACTTTAGGAGCATCTACATCTATCTTGGCTTCAGCTGCAGTAACATCAAATTCAATATTTGGACTAGCTACATCTCCTTCAATTTTAAGAGATGGATCAAACTTCAACCCTTTAGCATCAATATCCATATCCAAACCTTTTATATCTCCCTTTCCTTCGATTTCGGCCTCAAGCTTTGGAGTAGTAATATCAGGCAGTGAAACATCTGGTCCTCTGACTTTAGCAGAGAAGCTAGGAAGGTTACCTTCAAGGTCAAGATCGATGTCACCTTTTGGTAAGGTTGGGAGGTCTCCCTCAATCTTAAGATTGGGTGCACTGGCATCAACATCAAGGTCAGCCTTAAATTCTGGAGATAAGGGCAAATTAAACTCCATATCAACTTCAGGAAGGTCAGCTTTACCTCCCATCTCGGCTTCCACCTTAGGTAAGTCTGGAATATCTCCCTCAATCTTCAAAGATGGATCAATCTTGGGTACATCAACATTAACATCAATTCCACCCTTCACTTCTGGTATTGAAGGAATGTCCACTGAGGCTTTTGGAGTTTCTACTTCCAATTTTCCTTCAATGTCAGGGACCTCAACTTCTACTTTAGGAACGTTAGGACCTTCAACCTTAATTTCTGGTGGCTGGTAAGCTGCATCTAATTTACCTCCCTTAGGCTTACCAAAACATGATCCAAATTTCATTTTGGGCTTTCCAGCTCCCTTGCCTTTTACTTTAACATCTGGATCATCTACATCAATATCAACCTCACCTTTCACATCTGGTGATTTAACATCCACTTTCACACCTGGAGTTTTGACATCAGTTTTCAATTCAGGTGCATCAATGCTTGCTCCAGCACTGACATCAGGACCTTCAACTTTGACTTTGCCTGGTTCATATTCACCTTCAACCTTTGGAGATTTTGGTTTACCGAAACATGACCCAAGTTTGGCTTTGGGTTTCTTACTCTTGACCTTGACATCTGGACTATCTATGTTGACATCACCCTTGATCTCTGGACTATCTATTTTGACATCACCCTTGAGTTCTGGACCAGAGACGCTGGCTCCAATACTTCCTTCAGGACCTTCCAAGTCAACCTTTGCAGGCTTATATTCTCCTTCCACTTTTGGTGTTTTGGGTTTACCAAAGCAGGAGCCCATCTTGGCCTTTGGTTTCTTGCCTTTGACTTTGACATCAGCTGATGGAACATCCACATCTGGACCAGAAACTCCACCTTCAATCTTTACTTCAGGTGATTCTATATCAAGATCAATGTCAGCCTTAGCCTCAGGAGCCTTGATACCTCCACTCACTCCTCCTTTTGGTCCTTCCACTTCAAGCTTTCCAGGTTTGTATTCGCCTTCAATTTCTGGACTCTTGGGCTTCCCAAAACAGGACCCGAGTTTAGCTTTGGGTTTTCCTGCCTTCACCTTGACATCAGGTGAATCAACACTGACATCAGCCTTGACATCAGGTGAATCAAAACTGACATCAGCCTTAACATCAGGTGCATCAACACTGACACCAGCCTTGAGTTCTGGTGATTTGATACTGGCTCCAGCACCTAAATCTGGACCCTCAACACCAACTTTACCTGGTTTATATTCTCCTTCAACATCTGGCTTCTTTGGTTTTCCAAAACATGAACCTAATTTAGCTTTAGGCTTTTTGCCTTTCACTTTTACTTTAGGAGTATCTACATCTATCTTGGCTTCAGCTTCAGGAACATCAACTCCAACACTAGGTCCAGCTAATTCTCCTTCTACCTTAACAGATGGATCAATCTTTAACCCTTCAACATCCACATCTGCACCACCCTTTATATCTCCTTTTCCTTTCCCTTCTATACCACCAGCTACATATGGCTCATCAAGTTTAGCTTTTCCTGGTTTTCCAAAGCAGGCACATGGACCCATTTTGGCCTTCTTTGTCTTCAATTTTGGTTGTGGCATCTCCAACTCTCCTGACAATTTTGGAGTTTTTACATCACCCTTTATTTCAACAATTGGTGCAGCAGGTACACCAATCTCAGATTTTGGTATTTCAACAGAAGGTAAATCTCCCTTTATTTCTGCCTCTATTTTTGGTGACGATATTTCAGGTAGTGAAACATCTGGTCCTTTGACTTCAGCAGAAAAGCTAGGCAGATTACCTTCAAGGTCAAGATCGATGTCTCCTTTCGGTAAGGCTGGGAGGTCTCCCTCAATTTTAAGATCAGGTGCACTGGCATCAACATCAAGGTCAGCCATAAATTCTGGAAAAGAGGGCAAATTAAACTCCATATCAACTTCAGGAAGGTCAGCTTTGCCTCCCAACTCGGCTTCCACTTTAGGTAAGTCTGGAATATCTCCCTCAATCTTCAAAGATGGATCAATCTTGGGTACATCAACATTTACATCAATTCCACCCTTCACTTCTGGTATTGAAGGAATGTCCACTGAGGCTTTAGGAGTTTCTACTTCCAATTTTCCTTCGATGTCAGGGACCTCAACTTCTACTTTAGGAACGTTAGGACCTTCAACCTTAATTTCTGGTGGCTGGTAAGCTGCATCTAATTTACCTCCCTTAGGCTTACCAAAACATGATCCAAACTTCATTTTCGGCTTTCCGGCTCCCTTGCCTTTTACTTTAACATCAGGAACATCAACATCAATATCAACATCACCTTTCATTTTGGGAGTTTTGACATCAGCTTTCAATTCAGGTGCATCAATGCTTGCTCCAGCACTGACATCAGGACCTTCAAATTTGACTTTGCCTGGTTCATATTCACCTTCAACTTTTGGAGATTTTGGTTTACCGAAACACGATCCAAGTTTGGCTTTGGGTTTCTTACCCTTGACCTTGACATCTGGACTATCTATGTTGACATCACCCTTGATCCCTGGACTATCTATGTTGACATCACCCTTGAGTTCTGGACCAGAGACGCTGGCTCCAACACTTCCTTCAGGAACTTCCAAGTCAACCTTTGCAGGCTTATATTCTCCTTCCACTTTGGGTGTTTTGGGTTTACCAAAGCAGGAGCCCATCTTGGCCTTTGGTTTCTTGCCTTTGACTTTGACATCAGCTGATGGAACATCCACATCTGGACCAGATACTCCACCTTCAACCTTTATTTCAGGTGATTCTATATCAAGCTCAATGTCAGCCTTAGCCTCAGGACCCTTGATACCTCCACTCACTCCTCCTTTTGGTCCTTCCACGTCAAGATTTCCAGGTTTGTATTCACCTTCAATTTCTGGACTCTTGGGCTTCCCGAAACAGGACCCGAGCTTAGCTTTGGGTTTGCCTGCCTTCACCTTGACATCAGGTGAATCAACACTGACATCAGCCTTGACATCAGGTGCATCAACACTGACACCAGCCTTGACTTCTGGTGATTTGATACTGGCTCCAGCACCTACATCTGGACCCTCAACACTAACTTTACCTGGTTTATATTCTCCCTCAACATCTGGACTCTTTGGTTTTCCAAAACATGACCCAAATTTAGCTTTAGGCTTTTTGCCTTTCACTTTTACTTTAGGAGTATCTACATCTATCTTGGCTTCAGCTTCAGGAACATCAACTCCAACATTAGGTCCAGCTAATTCTCCTTCTACCTTAACAGATGGATCAATCTTCAACCCTTCAACATCCACATCTGCACCACCCTTTATATCTCCTTTTCCTTTCCCTTCTATACCACCAGCTACATATGGCTCATCAAGTTTAGCTTTTCCTGGTTTTCCAAAGCAGGCACATGGACCCATTTTGGCCTTCTTTGTCTTCAAATTTGGTTGTGGCATCTCCAACTCTCCTGACAATTTTGGAGTTTTTACATCACCCTTTATTTCAACAATTGGTGCAGCAGGGACACCAATCTCAGATTTTGGTACTTCAACAGAAGGTAAATCTCCCTTTATTTCTGCCTCTATTTTTGGTGACGATATTTCAGGTAGTGAAACATCTGGTCCTTTGACTTCAGCAGAGAAGCTAGGCAGATTACCTTCAAGGTCAAGATCGATGTCACCTTTTGGTAAGGCTGGGAGGTCTCCCTCAATCTTAAGATCAGGTGCACTGGCATCAACATCAAGGTCAGCCTTAAATTCTGGAGAAGAGGGCAATTTAAACTCCATATCAACTTCAGGAAGGTCAGCTTTGCCTCCCAACTCGGCTTCCACTTTAGGTAAGTCTGGAATATCTCCCTCAATCTTCAAAGATGGATCAATCTTAGGTACATCAACATTAACATCAATTCCACCTTTCACTTCTGGTATTGAAGGAATGTCCACTGATGCTTTGGGAGTTTCTACTTCCAATTTTCCTTCGATGTCAGGGACCTCAACTTCTACTTTAGGAACCTTAGGACCTTCAACTTTGATTTCTGGTGGCTGGTAAGCTGCATCTAATTTACCTCCCTTAGGCTTACCAAAACATGATCCAAGCTTCATTTTCGGCTTTCCGGCTCCCTTGCCTTTTACTTTAACATCAGGAGCATCAACATCAATATCAACATCACCTTTCAATTTTGGAGTTTTGACATCAGCTTTCAATTCAGGTGCATCAATGCTTGCTCCAGCACTGACATCAGGACCTTCAACTTTGACTTTGCCTGGTTCATATTCACCTTCAACTTTCGGAGATTTTGGTTTACCGAAACACGATCCAAGTTTGGCTTTGGGTTTCTTACCCTTGACCTTGACATCTGGACTATCTATGTTGACATCACCCTTGATCTCTGGACTATCTATGTTGACATCACCCTTGAGTTCTGGACCAGAGACGCTGGCTCCAACACTTCCCTCAGGACCTTCCAAGTCAACCTTTGCAGGCTTATATTCTCCTTCCACTTTTGGTGTTTTGGGTTTACCAAAGCAGGAGCCCATCTTGGCCTTTGGTTTCTTGCCTTTGACTTTGACATCAGCTGATGGAACATCCACATCTGGACCAGAAACTCCACCTTCAACCTTTACTTCAGGTGATTCTATATCAAGATCTATGTCAGCTTTAGCCTCAGGACCCTTGATACCTCCACTCACTCCTGCTTTTGGTCCTTCCACTTCAAGCTTTCCAGGTTTGTATTCACCTTCAATTTCTGGGGTCTTGGGCTTCCCGAAACAGGACCCGAGTTTAGCTTTGGGTTTGCCTGCCTTCACCTTGACATCAGGTGAATCAACACTGACATCAGCCTTGACATCAGGTGCATCAACACTGACACCAGCCTTGACTTCTGGTGATTTGATACTGGCTCCAGCACCTAAATCTGGACCCTCAACACCAACTTTACCTGGTTTATATTCTCCTTCAACATTTGGACTTTTTGGTTTTCCAAAACATGAACCTAATTTAGCCTTTGGCTTTTTGCCTTTCACTTTTACTTTAGGAGTATCTACATCTATCTTGGCTTCAGCTTCAGGAACATCAACTCCAACACTAGGTCCAGCTAATTCTCCTTCTACCTTAACAGATGGATCAATCTTTAACCCTTCAACATCCACATCTGCACCACCCTTTATATCTCCTTTTCCTTTCCCTTCTATACCACCAGCTACATATGGCTCATCGAGTTTAGCTTTTCCTGGTTTTCCAAAGCAGGCACATGGACCCATTTTGGCCTTCTTTGTCTTCAAATTTGGTTGTGGCCTCTCCAACTCTCCTGACAATTTTGGAGTTTTTACATCACCCTTTATTTCAACAATTGGTGCAGCAGGGACACCAATCTCAGCTTTTGGTACTTCAACAGAAGGTAAATCTCCCTTTATTTCTGCCTCTATTTTTGGTGACGATATTTCAGGTAGTGAAAAATCTGGTCCTTTGACTTCAACAGAGAATCTAGGAAGATCACCTTCAAGGTCAAGATCGATGTCTCCTTTTGGTAAGGCTGGGAGGTCTCCCTCAATCTTAAGATCGGGTGCACTGGCATCAACATCAAGGTCAGCCTTAAATTCTGGAGAAGAGGGCAATTTAAACTCCATATCAACTTCAGGAAGGTCAGCTTTACCTCCCAACTCGGCTTCCACTTTAGGTAAGTCTGGAATATCTCCCTCAATCTTCAAAGATGAATCAATCTTGGGTACATCAATATTAACATCAATTCCACCCTTCACTTCTGGTATTGAAGGAATGTCCACTGAGGCTTTGGGAGTTTCTACTTCCAATTTTCCTTCGATGTCAGGGACCTCAATTTCTACTTTAGGAACATTAGGACCTTCAACTTTGATTTCTGGAGGCTGGTAAGCTGCATCTAATTTACCTCCCTTAGGCTTACCAAAACATGAACCCATTTTCATTTTAGGTTTTCCAGCTCCCTTGCCTTTTACTTTAACATCTGGAGCATCTACATCAATATCAATGTCACTTTTCACATCTGGTGATTTAACATCCACTTTCATACCTGGAGTTTTGACATCAGCTTTCAATTCAGGTGCATCAATGCTTGCTCCAGCACTGACATCAGGACCTTCAACTTTGACTTTGCCTGGTTCATATTCACCTTCAACCTTTGGAGATTTTGGTTTACCGAAACATGACCCAAGTTTGGCTTTGGGTTTCTTACTCTTGACCTTGACATCTGGACTATCTATGTTGACATCACCCTTGATCTCTGGACTATCTATTTTGACATCACCTTTGAGTTCTGGACCAGAGACGCTGGCTCCAACACTTCCTTCAGGACCTTCCAAGTCAACCTTTGCAGGCTTGTATTCTCCTTCCACTTTTGGTGTTTTGGGTTTACCAAAGCAGGAGCCCATCTTGGCCTTTGGTTTCTTGCCTTTGACTTTGACATCAGCTGATGGAACATCCACATCTGGACCAGAAACTCCACCTTCAACCTTTACTTCAGGTGATTCTATATCAAGATCTATGTCAGCTTTAGCCTCAGGACCCTTGATACCTCCACTCACTCCTGCTTTTGGTCCTTCCACTTCAAGCTTTCCAGGTTTGTATTCACCTTCAATTTCTGGACTCTTGGGCTTCCCGAAACAGGACCCGAGCTTAGCTTTGGGTTTGCCTGCCTTCACCTTGACATCAGGTGAATCAACACTGACATCAGCCTTGACATCAGGTGCATCAACACTGACACCAGCCTTGACTTCTGGTGATTTGATACTGGCTCCAGCACCTACATCTGGACCCTCAACACTAACTTTACCTGGTTTATATTCTCCCTCAACATCTGGACTCTTTGGCTTTCCGAAGCAAGAACCCAATTTTCCCTTTGGCATTTTAGCTTTTACTTTAGGAGCATCTACATCTATCTTGGCTTCAGCTGCAGGAACATTAACTTCAATATTTGGACTAGCTATATCTCCTTCAATTTTAAGTGATGGATCGAACTTCAACCCTTTAGCATCAATATCCATATCCAAACCTTTTATATCTCCCTTTCCCTCGATTTCGGCCTCCAGCTTTGGAGTGGTAATATCAGGCAGTGAAACATCTGGTCCTCTGAGTTCAGCAGAGAAGCTAGGAAGATTACCTTCAAGGTCAAGATCGATGTCACCTTTTGGTAAGGCTGGGAGGTCTCCCTCAATCTTAAGATCAGGTGCACTGGCATCAACATCAAGTTCAGCTTTAAATTCTGGATAAGAGGGCAATTTAAACTCCATATCAACTTCAGGAAGGTCAGCTTTACCTCCCAACTCGGCTTCCACTTTAGGTAAGTCTGGAATATCTCCCTCAATCTTTAAAGATGGATCAATCTTGGGTACATCAACATTAACATCAATTCCACCCTTCACTTCTGGTATTGAAGGAATGTCCACTGAGGCTTTGGGAGTTTCTACTTCCAATTTTCCTTCGATGTCAGGGACCTCAATTTCTACTTTAGGAACCTTAGGACCTTCAACTTTGATTTCTGGTGGCTGGTAAGCTGCATCCAATTTACCTCCCTTAGGCTTACCAAAACATGAACCCATTTTCATTTTAGGTTTTCCAGCTCCCTTGCCTTTTAGTTTAACATCTGGAGCATCTACATCAATATCAACGTCACCTTTCACATCTGGTGATTTAACATCCACTTTAACACCTGGAGTTTTGACATCAGCTTTCAGTTCAGGTGCATCAATGCTTGCTCCAGCACTGACATCAGGACCTTCAACTTTGACTTTGCCTGGTTCATATTCACCTTCAACTTTCGGAGATTTTGGTTTACCAAAACACGATCCAAGTTTGGCTTTGGGTTTACTGTCCTTGACCTTGACATCTGGACTATCTATGTTGACATCACCCTTGATCTCTGGACTATCTATTTTGACATCACCCTTGAGTTCTGGACCAGAGACGCTGGCTCCAACACTTCCTTCAGGAACTTCCAAGTCAACCTTTTCAGGCTTGTAGTCTCCTTCCACTTTTGGTGTTTTGGGTTTACCAAAGCAGGAGCCCATCTTGGCCTTTGGTTTCTTGCCTTTGACTTTGACATCAGCTGATGGAACATCCACATCTGGACCAGAAACTCCACCTTCAACCTTTACTTCAGGTGATTCTATATCAAGATCTATGCCAGCTTTAGCCTCAGGACCCTTGATACCTCCACTCACTCCTGCTTTTGGTCCTTCCACTTCAAGATTTCCAGGTTTGTATTCACCTTCAATTTCTGGACTCTTGGGCTTCCCAAAACAGGACCCAAGCTTAGCTTTTGGTTTTCCTGCCTTTACCTTGACATCAGGTGAATCAACACTGACATCAGCCTTGACATCAGGTGCATCAACATTGACACCAGCCTTGACATCAGGTATGTCAACTTTTACCCCAGCCTTAACCTCTGGTGATTTGATACCAACTCCAGCACTTGCATCTGGACTATCAACACTGACTTTACCTGGTTTATATTCTCCATCGACATCTGGGGTCTTTGGTTTTCCGAAACATGAACCTAATTTCGCCTTTGGCTTTCCTCCTTTGATTTTTGAGTCTGGTATATCTACATCTAATTTAGCTTCACCTTTGGGAACTTCGATGTCAACCCCGGGACGAGGAACCCCTTCTTTAACATCTACAGAAGCTTTTGGTGTGGCTGGCAAGTTAACGTCGAAACTTGATGATGGCACTTCACCTTTAATTTCAGGACCTTTAAATTCTATGTTTCCTCTGAGATTCGGGTCAATGCCTCTAATTTCTGCCTGAGGAATATCTGGCATTTGGTCTCTTATCCTCAAATCAGTGTCATTCTTATCCATACTTGGCCAATCACCACGAAAATCTGCTTCTGGTAGGTTTCCCTTTACATTAATGTTGGGTGAGTCTATGTCAAGACTGGGTGAGCTTATTTGAACGTTGGGTGAGCTTATGTCAATGCTGGGTGATTCTATGTCAAGTCTAGGTGATCTTATTTGTACATTGGGTGAATCTATGTCAAGTCTGGGTGATCTTATGTGAACGTTGGGTGAATCTATGTCAACGTTGGGTGGATTCATATCAAGTCTAGGTGAGCTGATTTGAACGTTGGGTGATTCTATGTCAAATCTGGGTGAGCTTATGTCAACATTAGGTGAACTCATATTAAATTTAGGTGAATCAATATCAACTGTGGGCGAGTTAATATCGGCACTAAATCGAAGCTCTTTAGGCTCGTGGGCAGCAGATCCCTGTAGTTTAAGATTAGCCTCAGGTAGGTCACCTCTGAGTCCTACTGAAGGCGACAAACCTATCTGAGGGCCTCGCAGATCACCCGCTACATTAACATTCTCCGGCTGTATGCTGACATTTCCTTTCAGCCCCCCAGATGGCATTGTGTGAGACAGGTGGTACTTAGCTTCCCCTTCCGGACCATCTACTCCAGCAGATGGCGTTGCCACTGTTCCAGCTTCCATGTCAATCCAGGGAAGATCGGCTCTCCCTGTCAACCGTGCGTCAGGGCCATCCCCCCCAAGCCCTACTTCAGCATTAGGGCCGTCAATTTCACCATTCACTTTGGGCTCTTTAGGTTTTCCAAAGCATGAACCTAGTTTAGCTTTCTTTTTCGGTTTTGGTTTTTTCCCTCCTTCAGGAAGACCTACTGCAGCGTCAGGCCCCTGAACACCAGCCTGAATATCAGCACTAGGCACGTCAGTCCGGCCCTCAGCAGACACATAAGGCTCCTCTTTTTCAAGTTTATTAGGAGTACTAAGACACGAACACGGCCCACCTAGCTTTTTGCTTTTGTTGCTTGGTTTCCCTTTGGGGCCGGTGATGCCTGCTTGTGCTTGGGGGGCAGGCACGGTGGGACAACTGGCCACACCCACGTCTACTTCAGGCCCAGAGAGCCGCATCTGGCCCTCAACATCTGGCACATATCCAGGGGCTGAATGATCTCCCTTGACATGAAATCCGGCAGGCGGAACATCAGCTCTTAGGTTCACCCTAGCATCAGATTTATTATGAGGGTGATGGCCACCGAATCTCATGTCAGGTACACCCCCACTAAACCCTACAGATGCCTCAGGGCCTTGCATCTCGAACCCGTTAGACAGAGGCTGACCACTCGTCCCCACTGACCCCTGAAATCTATTATTCTCCCCTCTGACAACATCAGGCAACGTAGGATCCCCTGAACCTGAGAAATCCTGCAAGTCTGGTAGCGGTAAGTTTGGTGTGACAGATACGTTGTATGAGTTTTGTGTGGTATGTGTGAATCCGTTTGTGTGTGGGCCCCCTGACACTCCCGCTTGGTGTGGAAGGGAGGCGTGTGGTCCCAAGTCTACATTACCATTCATCCTCGTTGATTGAGACCTACCGTCCAATTCAGGGTTGAGAAGAGCTGTCAACTCAGCCTCCAGCTTGCTGAGTGAGTCGTCGGGTGATTGAGTCTGGTAATTATTGGTGACAGTGTGACGGGTGGTGGTGAGGGTGACAAGACCACCTCGACCGTCATTCACTGTCTGTACCATCGTCTTGCTGTCAACATTAGGATTTCCTCGTAATTCTTGTATGACATCCTTCAGATCCTGGGTCATGGTAGGTGAGTTAGGGTCGTCATTCCTGGAACACTGGTGAAGAAGACTGTACCCAGGGGCTTTGGGGTCCTCACCACGGACTCTATCTTTGCCACTCACAGACACCAACTGGCCATCCTTAAGTTGCCATGTGGTTTGGTTGTTGAGTGGCTGTTGTGTGCCGTCGCTGGTGAAACTGTAAGATAGTAGTCGGGCATCATTCGTGTCGTCCCCATCTCTGCTGCCTCCGGGGGACACTTGGCCATCGTGGACGTCCTTACCATCTTTGGCCAGTCGGGTTCTCGCCTTGTCACCGCCGTTGGTCAGGTTCAATAGCCAAGACCGCCGTTTCGTCTCGCTCTGGCCAAAGACAGCGGAGTCTCGAAGTCGCCAAGAGAACCGTTTGTTGTTTTCCTCCCCCGGTGGTGGCGGCGGTGGGTAAGGTGGCGGGGTGTCTAAGTCGAGGTCTAGCTCTCCATGTTCTTCCATCATCTCCTGCTCCTCCCGTGGCAGGGCCGGTAAGGGGCGTGACGTGCAGTAGGGCGGATCTACACGACGCCTCCCTCCACCTTTACCCTCAACATTACCCATAGCGCACTGGTAAACACTCGGTACACATGACACAAGTACTATACAATGGCACAAGTACTACAAACTCCCACCAAACACTAGAATTCTATAATAACTAATATTTCACGTGCCACATATTCTACACCACCACAGTAATAAATCCCGACAGTTGTTGCACGAGTGATAGGCGTGGCACGGCTCGCGCGGTGATGTACGTGTGTGTGAGGGCGGGGTGCACGACACGAGGGTGGCGACGTTCGTGTGGCTACGGCGGCGACGCGGGTGCTACTGAGGCTACAACTAAACTCGGGGTCTCTTGTGGGTGAGCCGGGACCCCACACATGCCCCGCCCCCCTTAAACCCAAACCCCCGCCCCCCTCCTCCTTCCCAGAACATCCGTGGGTCATACGCCCAAGGTCACTAGTAAGGGGGGGAGGGGGGGAGCTGAGACCAACACTAATAATAAACACTTTGGCCCATCAACAAGAAAATGTTATATATTGTGCCCATTCATACACTAGTGTCAACAGGAGTATAGTAATAATAATAATAATAATAATAATAATAATAAGAAGAAGAATAACGGTTCAAAAAGAAAAAAAAAACGTTGACCTACTATATTTGACCAATATAAAACAATACAAAAATATATCTATAAATATATAAATAAAATATATAATAATAGTAATAATAATAATAATAATAATAATAATAATAAAATACTACTACTACTAATAATAATAATAATAAAAATAATAATGATAATAATAACCACAACAATAATGTTATCGCACCCCTTATAAAAATAAATACAAAAATAAATAAAACAGTTGCTATGTTTAAGGTGCTCTCACTGATACCGAATTATTACGTCAAGTCCTTAAGTGGAGGTTTTGGTTTAATCCCTAAATCTTCAACAAGCTTAAAACAAAACCCCAAAAAAGACCTTCAAGATAAATTTCCACATATCAGTATTTCGGCATAATTCCTCCTAAGTTTAAAGGCTCACTATTGCTCGCCAGAAAACAATCGACACATAACTGGCACAAAAGGTATTTCTATTTATAAAGAATTGGGGCGAAAGGTCTTAAAATCGCCAAACTAATGGGGCGAACGTCTTAAAATATCAAAACTAATGCGGCAAAATATGGGGGAGATGGGGTCCAGAAAAAAATTCCCCTTTATGAATAATTGGACCTAAATTTGTCTCCATCTATTATTTGAATTAGACTCTTAACCCCTTCAGTACCGGCGACGTCTATTTAATACTATGCTAGGTATATTCAGACGAACTTAGGCAGTTTCAGAAGGGTCTATGGTAGTAAAAATGGTTAAGGGAACCCACCTCGCTTTTTTTCTCTTTTTCTCCCTCTCTCTTTGGCTTGTATCCATTCGGCCCCATTCAGCCTACTGTTTTAAGACGTTTACCCCCATCCAGGTGTCAATATTTTCCTGGCGAGCGGTAGCGAGCCAGCATATATATATTTTTGTTTTGACAGCAAGCTAATTTTTTTACATTTTTCAATAGAAAAATTTGTCCGGCGAAGCCGGATTTCTCCATACAATGATGGCTCGCTATCGCTCGCCAGGAAGAAATCGACACCTGGATGGGGATAAACGTCTTAAAATAGTTAGCTGAATGGGGCCGAATGGATACAAGCCAGGGAAGGAGAGAAAGATAAAAAAAAAAAAAAAAAAAAAAACGGTGACCCCCCCTTAAGTGAAATAGTTCGAAACCTGATAATTGCTGGAGGCCCTTTTTAAACTGAATAAAATGGTCTAATAGTAGTCAGAGTAAGTACCGTCACCGGAACAGAAGGGGTTAATATAATCATCTGTTTCCATCCTCTCTTAGGCTTCAGTCAAGTAGTTAAGGGGAGGTTTTTAGTTTGGTCCCTAGATATCCTTCAAGCTTAAGATTACACCCCCTTGAGCCCCTTTCAAGATAAATTTTTACATTTTTCGGTAGAAAAATGTCCCGGCTGAAAGCCGGTTTCTCTTAAATTACAGGCTCGCTATCGCTCGCCAGGATAAAATCGACACCTAAATGGCACGAAAGGTCTTAATATTGACAGAAATGGGTTGAAAGTTCTTAAAATCGTCAAAATAATGGGGCGAACGTCTTAAAATCTCAAAAGCAATGGGGCTAAACGTGAGGGAGAAAGGTGTCCAGAAAAAAATCACTCAAGTGGAAATCTCCCCTTAAGGGGGAGGAGGTTCTGGGCCTCCTTCTCCCTCATGTAGTTAAGGGGGAGGAGGTTCTGGGCCCCCTTCTCCCTCATGTAGTTAAGGGGGAGGAGGTTCTGGACCCCCTTCTCCCTCATGTTTAGGCCCATTAGTTTTGCGATTATAAGACGTTCGTTCACTAGTTTGGCGATTTTGAGACCTTTCGCCCCATTACTTTGTCAATATTAAAACCTTTCGTGCCGTTTAGGTGTCGATCTTTTCCTAGCGAGTGGTAGCGAGCCTGTAATTTTTTTAAGAAACCGGCCTTCGGCCGGTAAAAATTTCTACCGAAAAATGTACAAATATATCTTGAAAGGGGGTCTAGGGTTTTTTTTTTTTAAAGATTGATGGAGGTCTAGCGAGGAAACCCAAAATTAAATAAATAAAAGAATAAGTACGGTAGCCCCCCAAAACAATAATAATTAATAAGTACGGTAGCCCCCCAAAACAATAATAATGAATAAGTACAGTAGCCCCCCAAAACAATAATAATTAATAAGTACGGTAGCCCCCCAAAACAATAATAATTAATAAGTACGGTAGCCCCCCAAAACAATAATAATGAATAAGTACGGTAGCCCCCCAAAACAATAATAATTAATAAGTACGGTAGCCCCCAAAACAATAATAATTAATAAGTACAGTAGCCCCCCAAAACAATAATAATTAATAAGTACGGTAGCCCCCAAAACAATAATAATGAATAAGTACGGTAGCCCCCCAAAACAATAATAATGAATAAGTACGGTAGCCCCCCAAAACAATAATAATTAATAAGTACGGTAGCCCCCCAAAACAATAATAATTAATAAGTACGGTAGCCCCCCAAAACAATAATAATTAATAAGTACGGTAGCCCCCCCAAAACAATAATAATGAATAAGTACGGTAGCCCCCCAAAACAAGCACTTGCCCCTTAAGGGGGAGTAGGTTCTGGGCCCCCTTCTCCCTCATGTTTATCACCAACAGTTTTGAAATTTTAAGACATTTGCTCCTTTAGTTATTTTTAAAGACCTCGCGTGCCATTTACAGTAGGTGTCGATTTTATTCCTGATAAAGGATAACGAGCCCGCATTTATCTCGATTATTTATCATATTTTGTTTAAACTTGGAGGTCTAGGAAGGAAAAAAAAAGTATATATATATATATATATATATATATATATATATATATATATATATATATATACAGTATATATATATATATATATATATATATATATATATATATATATATATATATATATATATATATATATATATATATATACAGTATATATATACTGTATATACAAATAAATAGAATCTCCCCGTAATCAATTTGTATCAATACTCCCTTACAAGGACAAAAATATGTACAAATTACATCTGTTATATATTTTTAGCTTATCTTGCCCGATATTTATGAAGGCAATACGGTTAGGTATAAGTTAAACCTTCACATAAATATAGATACTACTTACTACTCTCTCTCTCTGTCTCTCTATGTCTCTCTCTCTCTCTCTCTCTCTCTCTCTCTCTCTCTCTCTCTCTCTCTCTCTGAAGGATATAAGTTTCTATCATGAAGCAATTATCGTTAAAATACACTCACGTCTAAGAGCTATCACTAACGCGCACACACACACACACGATAAATTCACCGCACGAACACACACACACACACAAACTTACAAACTCATTCACTCTCCCATATTTAACCAATAATCTACACTCACACTCACAGTCTCACACACACAAGAAATATATTTACCGCCTGATGACATAGCGTTTCAAATAATATTCAAGCTCATGGGGAAGTGTGTGTGTGTGTGTGTGTGTGTGTGTGTGTGTGTGTGTGTGTGTGTGTGTGTGTGTGTGTGTGTGTGTGTGTGTGTGTGAAGTTTTTTTTTTTTTTTTTTTTTTTTTTTTTTTTTTTTTTTTTTTTTATAAAGCTTGATAAGAGTTTCGGGAGCAAACTAAAACAGACAAAAGAAAATAAACTTTAACAGAATCTTGACTGATATTAAGCCAGAAAATCGACGCTAATTAAATGGCTCTTTTAACACGTGGTTTACACGAAAAACTTGAATGGCAAATTTGTATCGGATTTTGGAATCATTTATATCGGGAAATATTGAGTGATAAAATATTACTAACAAGTTATAATTAATAACTTTCCCAATTAATATTTGCCCCCCCCCCCCCCCCCTTCCCTATGAAACAACTACACCATATCTCTATCCCCCTCCTACCCACCCATCTTACTTCCCTCCCTCCTTCCCTATGAAACAACTACACCATATCTCTATCCCCCTCCTACCCACCCATCTTACTTCCCTCCCTCCCTCCCTCCCTATTCTCACTTAACCCTTCCAATAACAAACTACACCATCTCTACTCTACATCTCTACTAGGATTAAGTACTGGCCACCTCGCAGGAAGATCTGTGTGGCCAGTGTACGTATGTAAATCTATCTCCCTCATATCCTATCCCCCCCCCCCCTTTTTTTTTCCTGACTCCAATAAAACAATCGCACCATCTTTCTGTCCCCTTCCTATCTTTAACCCCCCCCCCCATCTTACCTCCCTCCCTCCTTCCCCGCCACCTTACCTCCCTCCCTTACCCCCCTCTTCCTTCCTTCCCTCCCTAGCCTCCCTTACGTCACTCCTCCCTCCCATTCAGCTCACTACCTTGCCTCAAAGGCAGTACCACACCAGCGCTTTTTCAGACAATTTTCTTGGAGCAAGTGTTTTCACAATAGTTCGTTTTTTTTTCATAATTGTATTTACTGTTTATATACTTTATTATATATATTTGTTTTTGTACATTGGTATCGGGAACCAGACTGAAAGTAGAATACTTGTTGGTGGCTTAAGACAAATAAACGTTTACTTCTGACGTTACCACCAGGCGAGAATTGCCCAAAAATATTGCTCCGGATAAAGTGCTCGTGTGTCACCGGCTTAAATCACGCTCCTATAGCCTAATTAGAAAATGTGTATGCAATTTAGGAAGGATCTCTAGGAATCAAAGGGGTAAAAAGTATCTCAATGAACTCTCTAGCCACCACGTGGTGCGTTCTTCCTAAACTTATTAACCCCTCCCGTACCGACGACGTTTAATACATTTTAGCTTAGCTACATTTAGACGATTTTGTGCAGCTTAAGAAGGATCTGTGGTAGCAAAAAGGGTTAAGGGAGGTAGTTCGAAGCCTGTTAATTGCTAGAGGTCCTTTCTAAACTGTTAATTGCTAGAGGTCCTTTCTAAACTGTTAATTGCTAGAGGCCCTTTCTAAACTGTTCTTTCTAAACTGTTAATTGCTAGAGGTCCTTTCTAAACTGTTAATTGCTAGAGGTCCTTTCTAAACTGTTAATTGCTAGAGGCCCCTTCTAAACTGTTAATTGCTAGAGGCCCCTTCTAAACTGTTAATTGCTAGAGGTCCTTTCTAAACTACATAAAATCGTCTAATAGTGGCTAGAATATAATATCAAAATGTCACCATCAATGAAGGGGTTAACCCCTTCAGCACGATGACGCCGTTTTACCTAAAATTAGACGATTTAATGCAGTTTAAGAAGAGCCTACTTTATTCAGAGGGTGTATGGAGATCGTGTGTACCACTCTGAGCCCTAGAGGAAGATTATAAGCTACAGAAAATCGCCTAATGGTAACCAGAATTTGATGACAAACTACGCCATCGTGCTGAAGGGGTTAAAACCGTCTAATAATAGCTCAAACCGCATCACAATCCTTAAGGGGTTAAGGGGGGTGGTTCATTTTTTGGGCGATTTTTGCATGTATTAATTATTTTTCTAGTTTCCTCCCTAGACCTCCATCAAATTAAAAAAACAAAACATCCATTAGATCCCCCTTTTAGATTAATTTGTACATTTTTCGGTAGAAAAATTTCCCGGCCAAAGGCCGCTTCTTCCAACATTACAGGCTCACTATCGTTCGCCAGGGAAAAAATCGACACCTAAGTAACACGAAATGTCTAAATATTGACAAAGAAATGGAGCTAAAGGTCTTAAAAACGACTAACTAATGGGGCAAACATCTTAACATCTGAAAACTAATGGGGCTAAACATGAGGGAGAATGTGGTCCAGAAAACCGGGCCATCCCCCCTTAATTACTGGTTGTTGAAATATGGCGATCTAGCCCGTAGACTTATCCATAAGCATCCTACATCTTCCCCTTCACCCACATAGGTTTAAGGGGAGGTCTCCACTTGAGGGATTGTTTACTTGACCCCTTTCTCCCTCATGTTTAGCCCCATTGCTTTTGATATTATAAAACGTTAGCCCCATTAGTTTAGCGATTTTAAGAACTTTCACCCCATATTAAGACCTTTCGTGCAATTCAGGTGTCTATTTTATCCTGGCGAGCGATAGCGAGCCTGTAATTTAAGAGGAATCGGCCTTTGGCCGGTAGAAAAATGTACAAATTTATCTTGAAAGAGACTCGAGGGGGTGTAATTTTAAGCTTGATGGAGGTCTAGGGAACAAACTAAATACCTCCCCTTAAGTTAAGGGGGGATGGGCCTATTTATTTGCATATATATTTATCTGTTTGTGTATTTATATATTTCTGTTTTGTTTCCTCCCTAGATCTCCATCAAGCTTAAAAACAAAAACAATAAAACCCGAGCCCTCATTCAAGACAAATTTGTACATTTTTCGATAGTAAATATCCCGGCCGAAGGCCGATTCCTCTTAAATTACAGGCTAATTATTGCTCGCCAGGAAAAAATCGACTCCTAAATTGTACGGAAGGCCTTAATATTGGAAGAAAAACATAATGCGAAAAATCATAAAATCACCAAACCAATGGGTCGAAAGTCATAAAATCACCAAACCGATGGGTCGAAAGTCATAAAATCACCAAACCAATGGGTCGAACGTCATAAAATCACCAAACCAATGGGTCGAACGTCATAAAATCACCAAACCAATGGGTCGAACGTCATAAAATCACCAAACCAATGGGTCGAACGTCATAAAATCACCAAACCAATGGGCCGAACGTCATAAAATCACCAAACCAATGGGTCGAAAGTCATAAAATCACCAAACCAATGGGTCGAACGTCATAAAATCACCAAACCAATGGGTCGAACGTCATAAAATCACCAAACCAATGGGTCGAACGTCATAAAATCTGAAAACAAAACTATTGGCACTAAACATGAGGGAGAAGGGGGTCCAGATAAATCGACCATCTCCCTTTAGAGAGACATTCCCAGCTGTAAGGTGCGGCCTTGAATGGGGGGGGGGGGGTTATTGAGGGAAGGGGTTGAGAGGGGGGGGGGGGGTGTCATGGCTTGTGGGACCCTCTTGTTATGAAGTGGGTAGGATGGGGGATGGTGGGGGGGGGGGGGGGAGATAGAGAGTGAGAGTGTGAAGGGAGCAAAGGGACCTATTCTGAATTGATCATTAAAATCCACGCTAAGCAAATTTATTAAGGGGGGTCAACCGCTTTTTTCATCTCCTTTTCTATTTCTCTCTTCCTTTGGCTTGTATCCATTCGGCCCCATTCATCTTACTGTTTTAAGACATTTATCCCCATCCAGGAGTTGATTTTTTCCTGGCGAGCTATAGCGAGCCAGCATTTTTTTGGAGAAATCCGGCTTCGCCGGAGAAATTTTTCTATCGAAAAATGTACAAATTTAGCCAGCTGTCTAACTCATTATCCAAAATATGATGGCTCGCTATCGCTCGCCAGACATAAATCGACACCCGGATGGGGATAAACGTCTTCAAACAGTAGGTTGAATGGGACCGAATGAATACAACCCAGAGGGAGAGAGAGAGAGGGAGAGAGAGAAAAAAAAACGAGGTGGGCTCCCTTAAGGTCACTCTCAACACCAAACACCTCCCACTGAAATGAATGAAAGCATATGATCTACCCGGGATTGGAACCTGGGTTACCTCATACAGATCTTAAGGGCAGATCTCCACTTGAGGGATTTTTTTCTTGACCCCTTTCTCCCTCATGTTTAGCCCCATTGCTTTTGAGATTTTAAGACGTTTGCCCCATTAGTTTAGCGATTTTAAGAACTTTCACCCCATATTAAGACCTTTCGTGCCATTCAGGTGTCGATTTTATCCTGGCGAGCGATAGCGAGCCTGTATTTTAAGAGGAACCGGCCTTTGGCCGGGATATTTTTCTACCGAAAAATTTACAAATTTATCTTGAAAGGGACTCAAGGGGGTGTAATTTTAAGCTTGATGGAGGTCTAGGGAACAAACTAAATACCTCCCCTTAAGCACTCTAACCATTACACCACAAAGACAGTTAAAGGTTAAGTACATGACTACGATTCTATATCCATTTATCGAATACCCATTAAGGGGTGATGGGTCATTTTGCTGGTCCCCTTTCTTCCTCATGTTTAGCCGCGTTAGTTTTCAGATTTTAGGACATTCGCCCCATTAGTTTGTCGATAT
>CM064506.1:2197109-2204609 GCA_032716605.1 Paralithodes platypus
CCCTAGACCTCCATCAAGCTTAAAATTACACCCCCTTCAGACCCTTTCAAGATAAATTAGTACATTTTTCGGTAGAAAAAATTTCCCGGCCGAAGGCCGGTTCCTCTTAAATTACAGGCTTGCTATCGCTCGCCAGGATAAAATCGACACCTGAATGGCACGAAAGATCTTAATATGGGGTGAAAGTTCTTAAAATCGCTAAACTAATGGGGCAAACGTTTTATAATATCAAAAGCAATGGGGCTAATCATGAGGGAGAAAGGGGTCAAGAAAAAAATCCCTCAAGTGGAGATCTGCCCTTAACAGCCCTGATGATATTGGTTAGGTAACGTAAGGCAGGAAACACGGACTATTAATGTTGCGCTCCTTCCTGTTTGGTCTGACTATAGTAAAGGGGGTAGGATATACGGGTTGAGTATTGTATTAACAGGCCATATTTTCGGTTTAACATTTGAAGATATTGTTCAGATTAGGATGGACCTCTATGAATATAAGGGCTGTAAACTCTCTCTCAATCAGAACAAAGATAAATGGACGGCATCGGTATAGAAGGGGTTAATAATCTGTAAACTCTCTCAATCAGAACAAAGATAAATGGACGGCATCGGTATAGAAGGGGTTAATAATCGAGAACAGATGAAGAGCGTTTTAGATTAGGTGAGGGAGGATATTAAGAGGGGATGGTTACCTTTCTTGGATTCCCTTCTCCTTCGTGTTTAGCTCCTTTAGTTTTGAGGTCTTAAGGCGTTCGGCCCATTAGTTTGGCGATTTTAACATCTTTCGCGCCATTTCGTTGTCAATTTTAAGACCTTTCGTGCCATTTAGGTGTCGATTTTTTCCAGGCGAGTGAAAGCGAGCCTGTAATTTTAGTTGGAAGCGGCCTTCGACCTGGACATTTTTCTGACGGAAAATGTACAAATTTATCTTGAAGGGGGGGGGGGGGGGATTTAAGGTTGATGGAGGGCTAGGGAACAAACTAAAAACCTCCCTTTAAGTCAGGCAGGATATGAAGGAGGATTTTAATATATTATTATTTTTTTCTTTGCTAGCTGTAGCGTTGCGACCTTGACTTGTTAATGAGTCATAGAGGACGGTATTGCAATCTTTGTTTACATAATATCCTTGTGTTGGATATCTTTGGATATCTTTAAACACACACATAAACACATATATATATATATATATATATATATATATATATATATATATATACTGCATATATATACGGTTTATATACACACACACACTCACTCACTCTCACTACCTCTCTCTCTCTCTCTCTCTCTCTCTCTCTCTCTCTCTCTCTCTCTCTCTCTCTCTCCGTCAATAATGCATGACATTTAGCAATTAGTGGAAGAAAACAATGCAAAACATGAATACTAACGAGAATACAAAATGGATTACAAATTGAAGGACTATGTAAATGAAACTGGTTATAAAAAAAGCCACTCGATTACATGTACGTCATTTCCGGCAATACTGGTTTGATATCGTCTAGTTAACCCCTTGAGGGTTATGCCGCACCTGACAGGTTATTCTGGCTATCATTAGACCACTTCTTGCAGCTTAGGAAGGACCAGTGGGAATGAAAAGAGTGAAGATTATCTCAATTAACCCTCTGAATTCTACATACCCTTCCCAATCTGAAGAAAAACGTCTAATGATAGCCAGAAAACAGGAAAGAAATGCGTCACTGTATCTTGATAGGGTTAAGATTCCCCCGCTTTACCTTATAATCCCTCTCACTTACATATACCTTTCCTAATCTGAATAAAATCGCCTTATAATAACCGGGAAACAGGAAAGAAATGCGTCATTGTATCTTGAAAGGGTTAAGATTCTCCCACTTCACCTTCATCCACATGGTTACAAGAACAAGCGTTGCTGGTAAAAAAGTGCTGGTTCGACTCTCCCCTTAGTAGTGTATGTTGTATGAAGGGTAAACATGATATCCCTCTGGTGGCCGCCTCAGCAACTACACAATGTAAACAAGGCGCATTTGGCTACATCCTCTCGCTTCCTTTCCCTGCTAGATACATGATCATTATTTTAACCCCTTCAGTACCGGCGATTCCTTTTTATTTGATTTTAGCTACATTTAGACGAATTTATGAAGCTTTGGAAGGATATATGGTACCTAAAAGGATTAATTGATATAGTCTGTAGCCTTTTAATGGGTAGACGTTCTTCAAAAGCTTAGCAAAATCGTCTAATAGTTGCAAGAATATAACGAAAATGACGTCGCCGGTACAGAAGGGGTTAACATCATATGATATTATAGAATATGTTTTAGCCACTATACAGTATACAGTATATGAATATGTTTTAGCCACTATACAGTATACAGTATATGAATATTTATGTATCTGTCTGTGTAATATAAGTATGTTCTTCTTTTTCATGCGCACAGAATATCTACAGTAAAGACCTTATTCACGGATCATGGGGTATACGTATGAAGGGTACACATGATATCCCTCTGGTGGCCGCCTCAGCAACTACACAATCTAAACAAAGACTCATTTGGTTCGCCCGTCTCGCCTCCTTTCCCTCGCTAGCTACGCCTAATCTACCTACGCCCATCATTTTGACATGCCAGAATGAACGTGGAAGGGAATTACATTTTAAGGGGGAGGTGGTCGCTTTATCTGGACCCCATTCTCCCTCATGTTTAGCATATTAATGTTGAGATTTTAAAACGTTCGTTTCATTAGCTTGACGATTTTGAGACCTTTCACCCCATTTCTTTGTCAATGTTAAAACCTTTCGTGCCATTAAAGTGTCGAGTTTTTCCTGGCAAGCGATAGCAAGCCAGTAGTTTTAGAAGGAACCGGCCTTCGGCCGAAAATTTGTTCTACCGAACAGTAGGCTTAATGGGGCCGAATGAATACAACCCAGAGACCCCCCCCCCCACAAAAAAAAAAAAAAAACCCCGAGGTGGGGCCCCTTATCAGCCCGTAATTCCTGCCTTATATCATTCCATCGTCATGTTTACCAGGGAAGTAAGTGTCTCTCGTGAGGTAGGGTGATATATTTCCTTAATTACAGGTGATCTTTACTTCCTCTCTCCTCAGATTTGTCATGGGGGATATAATCATCATTTTCAGCCTTAACTGTTGCATAACACCGTGTTTTTAACCCGTTCACTACCGATGCCGTCCTTTTAACTTTATTCTGGCTATTCTGCAGTAAACTACTTCAAACTTTGTGTGTCCAGGCCAGATTACGATTAAAAGACTTTTTCTCCCCCACTCGAAGTACCATATATATATATACACATACACAGTCAAAACAGTAAATTAGCAAAAGATGTGGTTATAATTCTTCCAATAAAGGGCTATCTATGTTCATCTCCCACACTCTATTAACAACTTAATACCGTGGGAAGAGGTGGATGAGCAAGAGGAGGAGCAGGACGAGGAGTGGAGCAGAAGAGGGGAGAAAAGAAGGTAGGAGATGAGAGGAGAGGAGAGGAAAAACAAAGTAGGGGAGGAGAAGAGAGGAGAGAAGAAGAGAAAAGAAGAGAGGAGAGGAAGAGAGAGGAGAGGAAAAGAGAAAAGAAGAGAGGAGAGGAGAAGAGAGGAGAAAAGAAGGAAGGAGAAGATAGCAGGAGAGGAGAGAAGAGAAGAAGAAAGGAGAGGAGAAGAAAAGAAAAGAGAACAAAAATGAGAATAGTTGAAATAAGGAGACGGATAAAGACAAGTGGAAGGAAAGGATATCTAGGACAGGAAGTGCAGGGAAGTGTGTGAGAGAGATAGAGAGGGTGAAGAATGAGAGATGGGAAATGTGGGAGAGAAAGATAAGAGATGGGAACACGAGAAGAGGGTTATTAGGAGAGTAAAACGTTCATATGTGTGTGTGTGTGTGTGTGTGTGTGTGTGTGTGTGTGTGTGTGTGTGTGTGTGTGTGTGTGTGTGTGTGTGTGTGAGTGTGATAGGAAGTGTGAGAGAGAACGATAACACATGGGAACACTAGGAGAGTAAAACGTTCATGTGTGTGTGCGTGTGTGTGTGTGCGTGTGTGTGTGTGTGTGTGTGTGATAGTAAGTGTGAGAGAACGATACCGCATGGGAACACTAGGGGAGCAAAACGTTCATGTGTGTGTGTGTGTGTGTGGGTGTGGGTGTGTGTGTGTGTGGGTGTGTGTGTGTGTGTGTGTGTGTGTGTGTGTGTGTGTTTGTGTGTGTGTGTGTGTGTGTGTGTGTGTGTGTGTGTTAGTAAGTTAAAGTGATACACTATACAAATTACAAAACACTGACTTAAGGGGGGATGGTTGTTTTTTTCTGGACCCCCTTCTTCCTCGTCTTTAGCCCCATTAGTTTTCAGATGTATAGACGTTCACCCATTAGTTTGGCGATTTTAACACACATCGTCCCAATTCGTTGTCAATCTAAAAACCTTTCGTGCAATTTAGATGTCGATTCTTTCCTGGTGAGCGATAGCGAGGAACCGGTTTACGGCCGGAACAATTTTCTATCTAAAAAATGTACAAATTTATCTCGAAGGGGGTTTCGGGGGTGTTTGTTTTAAGTTTAATGGAGATCAAGGGAGGAAACTAAAACAAATGAATGAACAAATATATACAACTACAGTATATATAGACTAACAAACAACCTTTATCCCCCTTAAGGAAACTTGGGCGAGAGATGCGGGTAGAATTGATTGATGATGGTAAGGGAGAAATATATATGGAGTTACATACATACAATGACCGCACACCCCTTACGATCCAAACGTGCTGGTCAGGGCTTAATTATAGTAGGGATAGAACAATCACAAATAAAGAAAAGTGTAAGAAGAGAGAGAGAGAGAGAGAGAGAGAGAGAGAGAGAGAGAGAGAGAGAGAGAGAAGAGAGAGAGAGAGAGAGAGAGAGAGAGAGAGAGAGAGAGAGAGAGAGAGAGAGAGAGAGAGAGAGAGAGAGAGAGAGAGAGAGAGAGAGAGAGAGAGAGAGAGAGAGAGAGAGAGAGAGAGAGAGAGAGTACTAAGGGAACAATACCGTCAGTATTATGTGTTGTGCCAAACATCCGGGGAGTAGGACAATGAGAGTGTGTGTGTGTGTGTGTGTGTGTGTGTGTGTGTGTGTGTGTGTGTGTGTTTTTTTCTATGTGAATGTGGGAGACAAAAGGCAGAACTGCCTGTAGCGAGTGCCTCCCACAGAGTGACGGGGCCAAAATCAAGGGACGTTCGAGCCAAAATGCCTGGACACACATGAAGTTTGAAGCCATTTAATTCATAGGAAGAGGGAAAGACTTATTCTGGGAGAGAGTTCCAGAGCTCAGCAGTTGAATAGATGAAGGTCTGAGGAAAGCGTTTCACTCTTGGGTTGGAGAGTTGCACAGAGTAGGGGTGGGATTGTGTTGCAAGACGGGTACTACAAACCCTACGTAGAGGAGGTGGTATACACTGGGAAAGCTCCGAGGAACACTGATTATTGTAGTAGCGATAGAATAGCCAGAGAGATGCAACATTGCGGCGAAGAGAGAGAGATTGCAGAGAGTTGGTGAGTGGACGGGAGTTAATGATACGAAAGGCTTTCTTTTCTACTTTGTCTAGGAGTGCGGTGTGAGAGGTTCCTCCCCACACATGTGAACAATACTCAATACAAGGACGCACTGTGCCCCTGTACAGAGCAAGAAGCTGCGCAGGGGTAAAGAACCCCTTGAGACGGTTGAGCACACCCAGCTTCTGGGAGGCTGCCTTAGCAAGACTGGTAATATGGTCCTTCCAAGTGAGAGCAGAAGAAAAAGAGACACCGAGAATATTGAGAGAAGATGAAGGATTGATTTTTGTATTGCTGAAAAATAGGGGATAGTCCTCTGGAGGTTCCGGACGGGTAGTAAGATGGAGAAATTGGGTCTTGGAAGCATTAAATGCAACAAGGTTTTCTCTACCCCAATTGACCACTTGCGAGTTTCGTTCTACAAGGAAGTTGGAGCTGTAGACAACGATATTTAACATAATGATCACCTACATTGCGGTTGCACTGCTTATATAAATACATAAAACCTAATTCAACATACCCTTTATCCATCAGAAACCTAAATTATTATTGTATTTCTGTTTACTATCGATATCTACAGCTCCAACTTCCTTATAGCCTGAAACTCGCAAGTGGTCAATTGGAAATAGTAGCTAGATCAGAAGATAAGTGTGCTATGGCTTTATTACGTTTGTTTCTGAGGGACTGCTGGTTGGGGCGTTCTGGAAAACTAATTGAGTAGTGTAAGGTAGAGTCGTCTGTGTGTGTGTGTGTGTGTGTGTGTGTGTGTGTGTGTGTGTGTGTGTGTGTGTGTGTGTGTGTGTGTGATTGTATGTGTGTGTGTGTGTGTGTGTGTGTGTGTGTGTGTGTGTAATTTAAGAGGAACCAGCGTTCGGTTGTGACATTTTTCGATCGAAAAATTTAAATAATTTATCTAGAAGAGGGATCTTGGGGGTGTTTTTTTTAAAGCCTGGTGGAGGTATAGGGAGGACAGTACAAAAATAAAATAAAACAATCAATAATTAAGCAAATAAGTACGCCTATCAACAACAACAAATATATTCAAACGATACATTAATAAGAAAATAAGTAAGACCCCCCCCACCCCCACCCCCTTTAAATATTGTTGTTTAGACTAGAACCTGAACTTCCGTATAGCCCGCAGCTCTTAAGGGGAGATCTCCACTTGAGGGATTTTTTTCTTGACCCCTTTCTCCCTCATGTTTAGCCCGATTGCTGTTGATATTATAAACGTTTGCCCCATTAGTTTAGCGATTTTAAGAACTTTCACCCCATATTAAGACCTTTCGTGCCATTCAGGTGTCGATTTTATCCTGGCGAGCGATAGCGAGCCTGTAATTTAAGAGGAACCGGCCTTCGGCCGGGACATTTTTCTACCGAAAAATGTACAAATTTATCTTGAAAGGGACTCAAGGGGGTGTAATTTTAAGCTTGATGGAGGTCTAGGGAACACACTAAATACCTCCCCTTAAGTGGTGACTTACGGTGTCACAGGTTAACTCGGTGTGGTAGGAACCCTGTATTTGGTGAACCCTGTATTTTACCACCTACCAGTCTTTAACATTCTTGGGTTTGTGGTATTTAATGCTTTGTGGTTTATAGTTCGTTTATAAGTGTGTGTCATTGTGAGTTATTTATGCCGTTTCTTGTGTATGTGTGTTTATATATATATATATATATATATATATATATATATATATATATATATATATATATATATATATATACAATAATTATATACTGTATATATTAACTATATTATAATTATTTTAAACATTATAATAATAATAAATAAATAAATATATATATATAACAATGCCGTTATGCACTGTTAATTGTACTACTAATTAACACACACTGTTACTTGCCGTTATACACTACATTCGGATATGTCACAATACCGTATTAACATAAATTAATGATAAACATCTATATAATTATGGATAAGGTCGTGATTAATAATGCGTAAATACAATGGTAGAACGGATGTGCACGAAATT
>CM064506.1:2207109-2214609 GCA_032716605.1 Paralithodes platypus
CACACACACACACACAGACAATCAAGCAGGCACGTACAAACAATGGGGGAACTAATGATCACTTATTATATTATCAACTTTAAGGGGGGATGGCCCGGTTTTCTGGACCCCCTTCTCCCTAATGTTTAGCCCCACTAGTATTAAGATTATAAGACATTCGGCCCATTAGTTTGGCGATTTTAACACCGTTCGCCCCATTTCGATGTCAATTTTAAGACCTTTCGTGCCATTTAGGTGTCGATTATTTACTGGTGAGCGATAGCGAGCCTGCAATTATAAGAGGAAACGGCCTTCGGCCGCGACATTTTTCTACCGAAAAATGTACAAATTTATCTTGAAGAGGACCCCCCTTCAAGATAAATTTGTAGGGGGTGTTTTTCTAAGCTTGATGGAGGTCTAGCGAGGAAACTAAACAAAATATATGAATAAATGAATTAATAGAGCAACCAAACGGTCAGTCTCCCCTTAACTTATTGCTGGCACACTTGACATGTTTAACCCCTTCAGCACCATGACGTCATTTTCACCATATTCTGGTTACCATTAAACGATATTCTTTAGTTGGTAATCTACCTGTACGACTCGAATGGGTAAATACGATATACCTTTTGATACCTTTTGATGTGTTCGCCACTCTTCTAGCGGCACCAAGGAGCGCGACGCCCCTCGTTAATGGCGTCACTTTACTGAATGTGCTAAAGCTTCAGAAGGACCTCTTAGTCTTAGTGGAATAAATCAAAGCTAACTAAATAGGCGACTCCGTAGTATCCGATATTTCATCACAATCATGGTTACGGGGAGGTATTTAGTTTGTTCCCTAGACCTCCATCAAGCTTAAAATTACACCCCCTTGAGTCCCTTTCAAGATAAATTTGTACATTTTTCGGTAGAAAAATTTCCCGGCCGAAGGCCGGTTCACCTTAAATTACAGGCTCGCTCTCGCTCGCCAGGATAAAATCGACACCTGAATTGCACGAAAGGTCTTAATATGGGGTGAAAGTTCTTAAAATCGCTAAACTAATGGGGAAAACGTTTTATAATATCAAAAGCAATGGGGCTAAACATGAGGGAGAAAGGGGTCAAGAAAAAAAATCCCTCAAGTGGAGACCACCCCTTACTATACCCTGCTCCAAATAATATGTAGTCCATAAATCCTGAACCCTAGCCTCTGTAACTGAAAAAGGGCTAGAACAAATGAGCTGTAAATGTCCACACCTATTCCCTGGCTGACCCTTCCCAAATGGTAGTAACATTAGCTCGATTACTCTAGTCGTTTGTGAGTTATTGAGGTTAATGTTCACGAGTTTTGAGCTACTTTTTTTTTTTTTTTTTTTTCTATGTGATTGAGGGAGGCAAAAGGCATAACTGCCTATAGCGAGTGCCTCCCCCATAGTTGAAAGAGTGACAGGGCCAAAATCAAGGGACGTTCGAGCCAAAATGCCTGGACACACGGAGTTTGAAGCAATTTAAGTCATAGGAAGAGGGAAAGACTGATTCTGGGAGAGAGTTCCAGAGCTCAGCTGTTGAGTAGAAGAAAGTTTGAGAGTAACGTTTCACTCTTGGGTTGGAGAGTTGCACAGAGTAGGGGTGGGATTGAGTTGCAAGACGGGGTACCACGTGCCCTACGTAAAGGAGGTGGTATGCACTGGGATAGCTCTGAGGAACACTGATTATTATAGTAGCGATAGAATAGCGAGAGAGATGCAACATTGCGGCGGAGAGAGAGAGATTGCAGAGAGTTGGTGAGTGGACGGGAGTTAATGATACGAAAGGCCTTCCTTTCAACTTTGTCTAGGAGAGCGCTGTGAGAGGAACCTCCCCACACATGTGAACAATACTCAATACAAGGGCGCACTATGCCCCTGTACTTGAAATAGGGTATAACAAGGCACAGGACTCCACCTAGGCGTCTTTACCAAGAGGTCGAGGCCATACAAAATCTACTGGTAGAAACGGTAAGAATTTGGGATACCTTTAATATATTTGCATGGCCCCTATGCACTCACAATTAGATAAACACACACACACACACACACACACACACACACACACACACACACACACACAGCCCGTAACCTAGTAGGTAGAGCTCTCGTCTCACACACGAGGGGTCGGGGGTTCAATCCCCGGCCGGGCGGAGACAAATTGGGCTTGTCTCCTTTCATGTGTTAGCCTCAGTTCACCTAGCTGTAAATAGGTACCTGGAATAAGTGGACGACGTTGTGACGTCCCATCTGGGGTTGGCAAAAATGGTACAAGGCGAGATGGGTATCATATGGTTCACCTAAGCTGATGGCTATCTAAGCCTTCGGGCGAGACGGTACCGTCTATAGTGAGAATGGTACCATACAGATCCACCCTAAGCCTTCGTTTCCGATGTCGCCAATTGGCTAAAAAATACAGACTACACACACATCCACAGCCATTCCAACGATACATATAACACCTACACATATAGGAGGCGGGAAATAACGAGCATGCTCACTCCCGCAATACAACTAGAGTAAGTACAACTAGAGTAAGTACACACACACACAAAATAATGAAGAAGAAAAATCAAAACTTCACACACTCCTTCTCTCTCTCCCTCCATCCTAACACGCGCCACCAATTAATTAAACCCCAGGCTTTATAACACACTTAACCCCACAATAATTTTCACCGCTCGCTCACTCACTCACTTTCACTCTCACACACTCTCTCTCTCTCTCACCTCGACCTCCGCCACTCGCCTCGTCAGACTCACAGCGGAGTCACAACAGCGATTTATTTCCGGATTATTTTATCGACAATGCTTCTGAATTAGAATTTTAAGGGAAGGTATTTAGTTTGTTCCCTACGTTTTCATCAAGCTTAAAATTACACCCCCTAGACCCACTTTCAAGATAAATTTGTACATTTTTCGGTAGAAAAATTTCCCGGCCGGAGGCCGGTTGCTCTTAAATTACAGGCTCGCTATCGCTCGCCAGAAAAAAATCGACACCTTAATGGCACGAAAGGTCTTAAAATTGACAGAAATGGGTCAAAATGTCTTAAAATGTCAAAACTACTAGGGCGAACGTCTTAAAATATCAAAAGCAATGGGGCTAAACATGAGGGAGAAAGGGGTCAAGAAAAAAATCCCTGAAGTGGAAATCTCCCCTTAAAGGGGATGTGCTTATTTTTGGGTCCATTTACTTATTTATTCATTAATTTGTTAGTTTCCTAGCTAGACCTCCATCAAGCTTATGTAACAACACCAAGATCCCCCTTCTAGATACATTTGTACATTTGTCTACCCGAAGTCCGGTTCCTCCTAAATGACAGGCTCGCAATCGTTCGCCAGGAAAAATCGACACTTAAATGGCACGACATCTTAAGATTGACAAAATAAATGGGGCGAACATTCGTTTTAAATGGTCTACGTATATGGGACAAACGTCTTAGAATATCAAAACTGATGGGGCTAAACATGAGGGAGAACGCCCCCCCCCCCCCCATCATAAAAATGTATAGAAAACATAATCGATACAAGTAGCCAACAGCCCCCAAAATACGAAATTCAACCTATTTCTCCAGAGATAGTTAGGTATGGTCGGTCAAATAAGTGATGTCTCGGCACCAAGTATATTTTGATCAATAATTGGGATCAGCAATATCTAAAACTTGATCAATTCGTTTCGAGTGACACATACAAACATGTTCCTACACTTACCCACCCTATCCAACATCCGACAGACATTAATACAGCATAGAGCGAGCCAAACGTTATGACAGCAGAGCCATGACATATTAATTAGCGCCACTGTACACGTGTGCTTGAGTCTTACTTTGTCTCAACCTTCGTCTTGGAATGGAACAGTAAAAGCATTCTTAGGAGGGTATCAACTGACCACTGGTGAGTTTCAGGCTATAAGGAAGTTGGAGCTGTAAACATAGATAATATACAGACATTCAATAACAATGTAAGTTTTTAATGGTTAGAAAGTATAGTGAAATTTATTATATGTATTTATATATGCACTAAACCCGTATTTAAGCTAGTAATTCTGTTAAATATTGATGCCTATGGCTCCAACTTCCTTATAGCCTGAAACTAGCAAGTGGTCAATTGAAAGACTACTGAGCTGGCTAAGATGTGCTAAACACCTTGACTAATCTGATCGGTAAAATTAAACTACCTAATATAAAAGCGTTTAATTGGACACCCCAAAAAAAATATATACTATATATACTATATATATATATATATATATATATAATGTACGAATCATTTTGCCATGCAGTGAGAGTTTTAGAGAGTGTTAATGGCTGAGACAAGGATAAGAGAGAGTGCATGACGGTATACACTGTGAGGGCACAGGTGAGCGAGAGAGAGCGAGCGAGAGAGAGCGAGCGAGAGAGAGAGAGAGGGGGGGGGGTCAGGCAAGGTGCAGTGTATTATGTATCTAACTCACTCAACCCTCACACGATATATACTGTATATACAAGACTAAATAAATAAAAACCATGATAAATAAATTAACCAGATCAGTGCTTATATGGGAAGGTTATTATACAACTCACAGATTAACCCCTTATGTACCGGCGACGTCTTTTTCATTTCATCCTAGCTATATTCAGACGATTTTATGCAGTTTAAGAAGGATCTGTGGCAGTAAAAAAGGTGAAGTGAGATAGTTAAAAACCTGTTAATTGCTGAAGGCCCTTTTTAGGTTGAATAAAATCGTCTAATAGTAGCCGCAATAAAGCTAAAAGAACGCCACCGGTAAGGAAGGGTTAAATAAATTCTTGAGTTTGTCTTTAGAGTTTCTCTGCCAGTATCCCTTGACATGGTTTTCAGGGTTGTATTTTCATATTGTTTTCCAGAAGTCTCAGTCTCACTCTCTCTCTCATATGCAGTATATATATATATATATATATATATATATATATATAGTACATACAGTATATATATACTGTATAAGTGTATATGCACTTTGTTATGCAAGAGAGTAAAGAATTAAACGAGCCAGTTTTCACCAACCGTTCTCTAACTATAGTAAATTAAGACAATAGGAAGCTTCTTATGGATTCTGGTGACCCACACAGACATTACCCTGCCTCTCACACCAGTCATAGGAACCTTTCTTACCCCCACCTCACCTCCAGGGATCTCAAACTCTCACCATATGTATAGATACCACTCTCACCCTCACCTCATTCCCAAGGTCTCCAACCAAATAGTTATGAATACCCAGGATGAACAACACGTTCTTACCCTCCCCTCACCTCTAGGGATCTCCTACCTAATAGTTATGAATACCCAGGATGAACAACAGACTTTCATAAATAGCGCCAACGTCTATCTATCTATCTGTCTATCTATCTATCTATCTACTTATCTATCTATCTACTTATCTATCTATCAACCTATCTATCTATCTATCTATCGATCTATCTATGCATCTATCTACTTACCTATGCTTATTTTCACTCTGTATATCCTTTATTATCTCCATATATCGACCTACTGTAGGCTACATCCACTCTAACCACCCCCGGACACACTCACACGCACTCAGACACACACTCATACGCAGTCAGACACACACTCACACGCATTCAGACACACTCTGAGGTGGAGGTGCGGTGGAGTGGTCTTGCCACTGGCCTGGTAATCCAAAGGTCCCGGGTTCAAATCCCGATGTATCAATGGGAAGATATTATTGGGATGGAATTTGTGCTGTACCTAGTATCAGTGCATTACCACAAGCCCACCGAAACGTCAATAAAATACCCTCATTGTTCCCTGATTAAATAGCACTGTATGAATATTCCCATATTCAAAATATGCTATAGGGGTGCAATGCCTGGTGAGTTATCTGCTCAACAGGTGGCGTTGTGTGTGTGTGTAAGTGTGAGAGTCCGAGTGTAAGGGGTGAGACAGTGAAGCACGGGAACGAGGTGGCTTCAGAGATGGGGTCGTTTCGGGCTATAAGTGAGCACCGTGCCTCATGTGAAGGCAAGATGGCAGGTGCTTGTTGTACTCTACGTGCTTCACATGTCTCACTCCCTAGACTGGAACAAGACCTCACGGGCTTCACTGTTCATTGTAAAGCGGTGAATGTTAAGGCTCTCAGCCTATGGCCGAGAGGAAGTAAGTTGGAATACAGAGAAAAAAAAAAAAAACTCACACGCACTCGGCCACACACGAACTCACACAACTTTCACACACATAGACACTGGAGTTCTGTGCGTGAGTCACCGTACATGACCTCTTGGAGAGAGAGAGAGAGAGAGAGAGAGAGAGAGAGAGAGAGAGAGAGAGAGAGAGATAGTGAAAATTATTAAGTGAGATAGTTCGAAGCCTGTTAATTGCTGGAGGCCCGTTTAAGCTGAATGTAATCGTGTAATACTAGCCAGAATAAAGTTTAAAGTGACATCGCCGGTACAGAAGGGGTTAATAATGATGACCTGGGTATGAAAGGGTCTCTCGTGTGTCCAGCCGGCCTCCTTCCTCCTCCTCCCACACCTCCTCATTTGTAAGTCCCCCCCTCTGCTCCAATACACCTGTAATAAATCTTCAACCTCCAGACACCCCCCCCCCCTCCCTCCTCATTCTTCTTCTTCTTCTCCCCGAAACAGCCTCCTCCTACTTCTCTCCCCTTTTCTCCTCTAAACCCCCCCCCCCCCCCTCAGTCATGCTTCTTCTCTTCATTCCCTCTCTTTTTCTCCTACCCTTCCTTCTATTCCTATGCCTCTTACCCTCTCCCTCCCCCCCTCCCTCCACCTTCCCCATTGACCTGTCACATAAACTAATCTTGCAACGGAGTCAACTCGACCGCGATTCATCTTTTCTGCCCTCTTCTCTGGTTCTGCTTGCTCGTTTCTTTTATTACCTACTCCCTCTCTCTCCCTTCCCACCTCTCTCATTTTCCTTCTTCCCCTCCTCTTCTTCCTACACTTACAACTTCTCCTCCTCCTCCTCCTTCCACTTATCCCCATTTCTTACTCTTCCACTTTCTACTTTCCCCCTGTTCTTCATCTTTCTCCTTGTCTCCAGCTCCCACCTCCTCTATCTCCCCCTCCTCCTCCACCTCCTACCCTTTCTCCCCCATTGACCTGACACACGAACCAGCCCTGCAACTGAACATTTGAACACGATCAATCTCTCTTCCCCCCCCCCCCCCTCCCCCGTTCAGACGTTATTCTTGCTTGTCTATTTTACACTCGGTACTCACTCATTCAGTATTTTACACTCGGTACTCACTCATTCAGTATTTTACACTCGGTACTCACTCATTCAGTATATCAGGATCCAGAGACCCTTAACCCTGCAGTATATAATAACGCCTTTCTTTCTCGCATTAAGGCTATTCTTAATCGATTTTACTCAGCTTAGAAAGGGATTGTAGAAGTTAGTATTTAAAATGCAATCTCTAATACCACATCTAACTTCATCTATGAAGACTTTGAAAAAACAAGAACTGAAAATATAGATTGGACATACTTAGCAATCCCCTTCACCCCCGGCCTCTC
>CM064506.1:2217109-2231495 GCA_032716605.1 Paralithodes platypus
CCTTGACCATACACGCACACCTGTTCAAAAGAAAGGGGGTATAAGACTACTTAAATAACCACACCTGTTAAAAGAAAGAAAACAAGGCTATCAAACTATCTAAATAACCACACCTGTTCAAAATATAAGAAAAGGGCTATCAAATTCTACAAATAACCAAACCTGTTCAAAATATAACAAAAGGGCTATCAAATTCTACAAATAACCAAACCTGTTCAAAATATAACAAAAGGGCTATCAAATTCTACAAATAACCAAACCTGTTCAAAATATAACAAAAGGGCTATCACACTCTACAAATAACCACCTGTTCAAAATATAACAAAAGGGCTATCACACTATAAATAACCACACCTGTTCAAAATATAACAAAGGGGCTATCACGCTATAAATAACCACACCTGTTCAAAATATAACAAAAGGGCTATCACACTATAAATAACCACACCTGTTCAAAATATAACAAAAGGGCTATCACACTATAAATAACCACACCTGTTCAAAATATAACAAAAGGGCTATCACACTATAAATAACCACACCTGTTCAAAATATAACAAAAGGGCTATCACACACTATAAATAACCACACCTGTTCAAAATATAACAAAAGGGCTATCACACTATAAATAACCACACCTGTTCAAAATATAACAAAAGGGCTATCACACTATAAATAACCACACCTGTTCAAAATATAACAAAAGGGTTATCACACTATAAATAACCACACCTGTTCAAAATATAACAAAAGGGCTATCACACTATAAATAACCACACCTGTTCAAAATATAACAAAAGGGCTATCACACTATAAATAACCACACCTGTTCAAAATATAACAAAAGGGCTATCACACTATAAATAACCACACCTGTTCAAAATATAACAAAAGGGCTATCACACTATAAATAACCACACCTGTTCAAAATATAACAAAAGGGCTATCACACTCTACAAATAACCACACCTGTTCAAAATATAACAGAAGGGCTATCACACTCTACAAATAACAACACCTGTTCAAAATATAACAGAAGGTCTGTCAGACTTTATAAATACTCACACCAGATAAAATAAATATATAAATAAATAAATAAATAAATAAATATAGAAAGAATGCAACAAATAAAATAAAAATATAAACAAAGGGGCTACCAGACATTATGAATGTCCACACCTGTTCAAAATATAACTAAAGGGCTTATCAGACAATCTAAGTAACCACATCTGTTAACAATTACGTCGGCATAAGTTTAAATTTGGTAGGCTAATTTGGTGAGCGGACATCTCAACCAGTAAACTACTGTAAAATAATCTCTCAACCAGTGCTAACTCAATCAATACTCTAAAATTTGGTCAGATGGCACTGAATTGTTTGGCATTGGTTGATTTGGCACTGGTTAAGATCTACAGGTTGAATTTCTGGGAACTGTATATTTTAGGTTAGTTACGTGTATATTTATTTGGTTTTGTCATTAATGTTAGCTCTGGGTAGCGAAGTGGTCAAGTAACGAGAGGACTGGTAATGGGGGCAGGAAGGCCTTGTGCTTGTGCAGGAAGGTGCTTGTGTGAGTTTGTGGGAATACTTGGAGAGTCACTGATACGGAAATACATATAGAAATCAAACAGCCACACGAGCAAGCAGGTAGGCAGGCAGGCATGGAGGGAAGCTAAATACACGCCTGAGTCACAGTAAACCACAAACACACACACAGGCAAAGGTACACATAAACACACACACACACTCGAAAACACACATCCAAACAACAGTCACTTACACATAAACTCAAAACACACATACACACACTCACATACACACATAAGGGAGCACAGGCATATACAAGCAAAGGTACACACAGGCAACTACACACACAGACACAGACTCCAAACACACATACACACACTCACATACACACATAAGGGAGCACAGGCATATACAAGCAAAGGTACACACAGGCAACTACACATACAGACACAGACTCCAAACACACATATATACAACAGTCATACATACACTCACTTGTACACGTATATACAGACAGACGGACAGACAGACAACAAACACATAATCAGACAGACATACATGACACATGGGGGCAAGTCAAGCAGGCAGGTAAGCATAGAGGGAGCTAAATACACGCCTGAGTCAGAGTAAACCACACAAACACGCACAGACATGCACACAGTCACGTACACACTGGCACAAACACGCACACACACACACTCTCAAAACACAAAAACTCACTCTCACACTTTCTCTCTCTCTCTCTCTCTCTCTCTCTCTCTCTCTCTCTCTCTCTCACATACACATGACAATCAGGTACCTCCAAAACCCTGGTAGGTAATGATGCCTAACAAACGAGCTACTGACAAATCTCACCTGTACTTAAATACTTACTTACCTACTTAAATTTTTAACTATTTACCTACTTACCGTCAAAGGGGGTACTTGTGAATATACGTCCTCAAATACTAAAAGGGTTGAAATAAAATGAAACAATATTTGTTTTCCTCTTAGGTTCTGAGTAAATGTAATGATTATTTCTTTCTAATTATTATTATTAGTTGTCCACTATTTCAAAGAATTACTGACAGATAGTTATAATTCCCTCAAAGTAATCAATCATTTTCAAACGGATACATCAAATTAAAGATTAATGACTTAACTACTTGTAACGCCTTCAGCACGATGACGTAATTTTCTTCATATTCTGGTTGTCACTAGACGATTTTCTTTAGCTTATAATCTACCTCTAGGACTCAAAGGAGGTAAATATTATCCCCCCAAAGCCTTCTTAAACGGCAGAAAATCGTCTAATTTGAGCCAGAATCAAAGGTATAAAGGCGACATCGTGCTGGCGGGGTTAATAGGGAACAGGTAATCATTAAAACTAAATAGGCTATGTCGCTATCACTCTCTGTAAACCCCCCCCCAAAAAAAATAAAAAAAATTAAAAAAAAAATAAACAAAAATAATAATAATAAATACATACATAATATAATAATAATATAAAAAATAAATAAATTAATTAAACAAAACAAAATGACTTGGTTAACATAATATATTTAGCGACTAATGACCTAGAGCTCCTTAACTGCACACAACATAAACACACTTTCTCTGTCCAACCAATATAATTTCTTCTAGGCCACACTTAAACAAACGCAGTATATCTATCAAGAGGTCACCTAGTTTTCTTTATTTGTACACATATATATTACCACATGCACGCTCTCACTCTCATTCTCATAATCAAATTATCAACTCAAACTATTCAAAAAAGTATGCGCATACATATATATTTATCAGCTACTAGGAAGAAATATTATAATATTATAGTCAGCCTATGATAATACCTAAATATTATAATATTATAGTCAGCCTATGATAATACCTAAATATTATAATATTATAGTCAGCCTATGATAATACCTAAATAATCGGCTAATGACCTACCTTTATCTGCCACACAAACAAAAATAAATAAAACAAAATAATTTATATATATCTATATATATATATATATATATATATATATATATATAGAGAGAGAGAGAGAGAGAGAGAGAGAGAGAGAGAGAGAGAGAGAGAGAGAGAGAGAGAGAGAGAGATTTAAATATATAAATGCACTTGTGAGAGGCAAGCCAGCAAATTTAGCCCAACTGGGATTTCGCAACACTCACCTAAGTAACTAATTTCTACATGACCAGGTAGGTAGGTATGGGGGTGGACAGACAGGTGAGAAAGAGTGTAGGGAAGTGTAGAAAGGAAGAAGGAATTATGAGAGTGAAAATAATGTGAAGGGCTAACCGTCTGAAAAATTAGTTAGTTAGCCTAGTTAAAATAGGATTACAGAGGCTATAAAAACTTCTGGATTATTAAGCCAGCACACTGTAGGTCAATCATAGCGTCAGGATTGATGCCCATTTTCGAGAACTCCAGTCTCTTGCCAGAAAAAGTCTAGATAAAATAATGATATTTACCGCCTCATGACCTAGCGTTCCAAAGCTGTCTACTGCTCATGGGAAAGAGATAGATAGATAGATAGATAGAGTGTGTGTGTGTGTGTGTGATTATAACTACCTCTGTCTCTAAGTAGACGTGTATTTATATATCTATCTATTGCCGGATGCCGTGATTACCGAAGGGGTGGCCACGAACGAAGCGCCCTCTGCCCCCAGTCAGTTGACACCCCTCCTCTCATCCAGTACCGCTTTCACGCAAATACTTCTTAACTCCATCCTTCCACCTCTCTCTCGGTTTACCTCTCCCTATTTGTCCTTACACTTCACTCTCATAATCTCTCTTAGTCATTATAACGCTTCCCATACGTTCCACATGGCCGAACCATCTCAAGGTTTATATACACTGTTGACATTTTACGCCTAGTCATAAATTTAACGACTGGTGACCTGGATCTACCTAACTACCTTCCGCTCATGGGAAAGTGTGTGTCTGTACATAATTATTACTACTTCTTCCTCTAAGTAATATTGATCTTTCAAACGCACACACACACACACACTCTCTCACTCTTTCTCTCTCTCTCACACACACAAACATACACACACACACACACACACACAAACATACACACACACACACACACTCACACACACAAACATACACACCCTCTCTCTCTCTCTGTAATGATGACTACTACCAAAGCCTATAGTACGTACCGTATATTTTTATAATGCTTCCTTTAATGCATAATAACCATCAACTCTCTCTCTCTCTCTGGGAATATAGCAAACACGTATAGCTATATATTTAACAGCTGATGACCTAGCGCTACCAAACTGTCTGCCTCTCATGGGATAGTGTGTGTGTGTGTGTGTGTGTGTGTGTGTGTGTGTGTGTGTGTGTAAATATAACTAGCCATGCCTCTAAGAATGCCCCCCCCCCCCCCCCTGTCTGCTTGCCCCTAGAGTCTTCCCAGAACACAAACAATTCAGGGAAAGGCTTAGGGGTGTGTTTGTGCTGGTGGGTTTCTGTTTATATATTTTTGCGTCTTCTATTTCTTGGGGTGACATAACATCTCAACTAGCAGATCATTTCAACCGATAGATCTCAATCAGTGCAAATTCAGCCAGAAAGTATGTGAATATTGGTTAGGTTAGGAAATATACTTGTTTCTACTTTCTGTTTTCATTATATGTGTGTGTGTGTGTGTGTGTGTGTGTGTGTGTGTGTGTGTGTGTGTGTGTGTGTGTGTGTGTGTGTGTGTGTGTGTGTGTGTATGTGTGTGTGTGTGTGTGTGTGTGTGTGTGTGTGTGTGTATATACAGTACTCTATATATACAGAATATATATATATGAGTTATTGTTTTAAAGTGGCACTGGTATTATTTGGCCCCAGATAGAGTACCAGTAGGCACTGATTGACATCCACTTATTGTTATGGACAGCTGGTTGAGATGTCCAGGAACCGTTTACTGTACAGAGGGGAAGGGGGGAGGTTGGGGCTTGTGAGGGAGGGGGATGATGATGGGAAAGTTATATTAGCTGATAAAGGATTTTTGTGTTTGTGTCATTGTATTTTATATAGTTTTATTATATTTTTGTAGTTGGTTATGGTTGTTGAAAGTTCCTACAAGTTTGGTTACCGGGCATTAAGAGACGGGTGGGAAGTCTGCTCACACTCAATGCCTACATTAAGAGACGGGTGGGAAGTCTGCTCACACTCAATGCCTACATTAAGAGACGGGTGGGAAGTCTGCTCACACTCAATGCCTACATTAAGAGACGGGTGGGAAGTCTGCTCACACTCAATGCCTACATTAAGAGACGGGTGGGAAGTCTGCTCACACTCAATGCCTACATTAAGAGACGGGTGGGAAGTCTGCTCACACTCAATGCCTACATTAAGAGACGGGTGGGAAGTCTGCTCACACTCAATGCCTACATTAAGAGACGGGTGGGAAGTCTGCTCACACTCAATGCCTACATTAAGAGACGGGTGGGAAGTCTGCTCACACTCAATGCCTACATTCACCTGGCAATAGGTCTACATAGGAGTTACTGGACATTTGAGACGTGCCCTTTGGGAAATTAAACTGCCGTAATATGAATAATACTGTGAACTGTGTACATAATAATACTGTGAACTGTGTACATAATAATACTGTGAACTATGTACATAATAATACTGTGAACTATGTACATAATAATACTGTGAACTATGTACATAATAATTTGGCAGCACCATGTACGACTGCAAGACAAATCCCCCCCCCCCCCACACACACAAACATAAAATAAAATAATAATAATAATAATAAATAAAAATAAAATAAAAATATAAAATATATAAATACCGGTATATATATATATATATATATATATATATATATATATATATATATATATATATATATATATATATATATATATATACTGTATATATACGATATATTAATAACTTCATTCATAAATTCAGTCTTGTCTTAAAATATCAGTAACTAAGAGGCCTGGCCACTTACACTCTCTACACGTATGTCATTTCTAGGAAGGCCTGCACAGTGGGTCTCTTCGAACTCTATTTACATTCAGATTATTTCAACTTCATTTGGCATTAACCCCTTCAAATACAATGACGCCACTTTTAATTTTATTCTGGCTATCATTGGATGAATTTACTCTACTGCTCATGGGAAAGTAAGTGTGTGTGTGTGTGTGTGTGCGCGTGTCAACCTGTCTGTCTACATGTATGCGTGCGTGCGTGCGTGCGTGCGTGCGTGCGTGCGTGCGTGCGTGCGTGCGTGCGTGCGTGCGTGCGTGTGTGTGTGTGCCAGGGGAACAAGAGGATGACTAAATAAATGACAAGAGTGCCAAACAAAAACTGGACCCCGCCCTATACTACTCTAGCCAAGGCCGTGTGTGTGAGAGAGAGAGAGAGAGAGAGAGAGAGAGAGAGAGAGAGAGAGAGAGAGAGAGAGAGAGAGAGAGAGAGAGGAGTCAAATTATATAAATTGCTGTTTATTAAGTACCACAGTATTGTAAGATATAAAGGCACACAATAAATCCATATATTAATTGTATTACACACACACACACATATTATATATATATATATATATATATATATATATATATATATATATATAAAGGGAATGTGGTAGATATGAAGATGTCAACTACAGTATGTATAGTTTGGCGACCACCATGTATGCAAGTGTGTTCGTATGTGTGTTGATGTGAGTGCTAGTGTCATAGTATATGGTATAAATAGTAAACGTCATGCCTATTAATACAATACACACTTCCCAAATATAAACAAATATCCTCTTGGGGTGAATGAAAGGCTTAATAAATACACTTACTCCACTTACTCCAGGAGCGGTGTGCAAAATATATCGGAAAAACTATAATAATACAATCCCACCAAACTCTATCAACGTCCCAATACCAACCCGGTCGAGCATAAGAGAAACAAATATATAAATAACAAATAAATGTATGTAATGTATATATGTATATATTCAGGCACATACCCCATAGCTGGGGGTGGCCGATACGAGACAGAGCCAGAACAGAAACATTTAAAGTTACTATTCTCAGGGTCCGGGACCACTTATGCGTTCTCTCGCCCGTTTCTCTGTTTCGTCGAGTAGGATAATATATACAAGGGGAGGAGGATTCATAGCCCCCTGCTAGGCCAGCCACAATCCTTACCAAAGACCACCGAGACCCTTCAAGATCACCATTCCTACGCTTCACTTCAAGGCATTAATCATGTAATTATAATTATTTATACATTTATTTATTCCGCTAGTGTAAAAACGTCCATTCGCACCCTAGAGAGAGAAACCGTGGCCTGGAGCCCTCAACATTACTACCCCATCGTATTCATCCTTTCCATGATCCACCGCAATTATACATTCCATTCCAAACACCTGGACCACGTCTTAAATCCCATTACTCGCTATGTCAACCCACTCCCTCCCGCTGTTAGATAATATGCACCCTCTTTAGCAGACGCCACGTGACCCCATTTTACTTCGCGACAAAAACCTCAGTAAACTCGGGGCGACAGAGAAACAAATGAACCTGCTGTTGGCAATGTTTACAGCGTGGTTGGAGGGGCCAGCGGGGTGATCTATTCGGCGATTTTAGCAACCACCTCATTTAAACCTCCTCCGATGATTAAACTGAAGATGCTAAAGGTGTTGTTTTATTTGCAGACATGTTTCGAGTGCCCTTGGTTCTGGGAAATTTATGAGCCAGCCGGGAAGATCGCCGAAATCTAAAATAACCCGAGATCTCCTGGTTCACTTGGTGCGCGGGGGGGGGGGGGGGGTGAAGACAGACCAAGAGACCCTTTAGTGAGATTTATAAACCATCTTGTTCTTCGGACGCCATTGTAGTACCCTAAATATTAAAGAACGGGGTGATATTATATTGTCGATCATGTAGAATATAGATAATACTATCAAACAATATATCTTACCAATATTGTCGAATGTTTATTATGGGTATGGGCGTTATATATACTATCCATCATTAAACTACTTAAACATTTCTCTATTGCACAACCTAACTATCTCTATCTATCTTATTATCAATGTATACCGTTATTTTTATCTATTAGCCATCCTTTATCTATCTATCTATCGATCTATCTATCTGTCTATCTATCTATCTATATCTATCTATCTACCAATATGGCGGAGGTTAACCAATTCCCGTTACCTCAGGGGGTCCCGAGAAAATACTACAAGAGAAGGTGCCGACAATAAAGCTCAACCTTCCACGCCCCACTAAGCGCACCCTCGACCTTACGCGCGAGACAATCTATGAATAAAAAGTTGTCCTGTGGTTGTGGATGTCTCGCATTTGTCCTGAGGGGAGCATCATGTTACTATAATAGGGAGGTGACATCACAAGGAGGAGGAGGTGGGGGGGGGGGGGGGGCGCTCATACTATTCTCTTACACACACACACATACACACTCTCTTTCCCACTATCTATCTATCTATCTCTTTCACTCACTCTTTCACACACACACACACACACATATACACTTTATCTCACTCTCTCTCTCTCTCTATCTATCTATATCTATATATCTCTTTCACACACTCTCTCACTGTGTCTCTCTCACACACACACTATCCCGTGACTGTACCCCCTGTGAGTTTGTATACCCCCACTACTGACTGGGTCGCCTAGCAAGACTTTGGTGGGTATCGTGCCCCTGCTCTACTCTCTCTCTCTCTCTCTCTCTCTCTCTCTCTCTCTCTCTCTCTCTCTCTCTCTCTCTCTCTCTCTCTCTCTCTCTCTCTCTCTCTCTCTCTCTCTCTCTTCTCTCTCTCACTGATGGCACTGATGGCTGCTGGCATCTTCACTACCTATTGTTTACATTTAGAGAGGACACTGGTACCCTATCCCATTATATCTGCAGCATTAAACCAAAAGGGAAAAGAGTTTTGTCCTACTTATTTGAAACATGGCATAGCATGGTTGATCCTGTGTGTGCCCCATGACAGTACTCCAGGGGGTTACAGTCACTGCTCTGAAGGACACCCACAACACTGATGATTTGTAATTAAACAGAACAGGGTGTCAAACGAAAGCCAAGTCTCTTTATTTTAGCCTTTTTTTATTGTATATGCAAAGATAACATTGTGGTTTATAGTTCATATATCTTTGGAAGTGATAAAATGGCCCAAACAATACTATGTTATGTAAATTTTCTCGTATTCCTTCAAATATTCATTCAAGCCTTCAAACAAAATTGCTCCGGTTTGACACCCTGAAGCAGAGGTGTGTCTTTGTTCACATCCATACACCTTCAATGGTCAACCAATTTTAGTCGTCACTTACGACACTTTGAATACGGGAAGAATATCCTTTATGCACTCTTTTATAGAGCAACGCAGTGATTGTGTAATGAGTAGCATGTTCGCCTGATGATAGTAAAGTGTTGTCTTAGTGACAGGTTCTCAAAACTGTCCAAATTCCGGAAAACCCTCATGCAAGTCTAGGGAGTCGTACGTCAGGTTTCACATACACAATCTTCTTTCTGTGTTTCAAGGATTGGGAAAAACACATCTAGGCTATCTATCTACTTTTTTTTTTTTTTTTTTTTTAGAGACAATGAACGGTGGAAGGAAAACACAGATAAAACAAAAAGGTCCATGTGCCTAAAGGCATCCTCCATTCATAAAATGTTTGTAACAACTGGATTTAAACATTTGTAGATTGTAAGTTTGTGGAAAGCAATTCGAGGAAGTGAATTCCAAAGAGTAGTAGCTCTGGGGATAAATGAATTCTGATAAGCAGAAGTTCTGCATTGTGGAGGAGAAAGTGTAAATTCATGGGCGCTCTCAGCTGCCCTAGTTCTACGGGGAAAGATGTGGAGAGGCGGCACAATTGAAGCAAGTTCCTCGGAACAATTGCTGTGAAAATATCTGTAGATAATGAATAATCTATTGCCTTCGTTCATGTACTTCCTCACTCCATCCTTCCACCTCTCATTCGGTCTACCTCTCCCTCTCTGTCCCTCCACCTCGCTCTCGTACACCCTCTTAGTCATTCTCTCGCTTTCCATACGTTCCATATGGCCGAACCATCTCAAGTTGTTCCTTTTCACACTTTCCAGCACATCTACCTCCACACCACACCTCATTCTTACTTCCTCATTAGTCTGTCTATCCCTCCATGTAACTCCGCACGCACTCCTTAAGTAATTAATTTCCACTGTTCTCACTCTTGGTCTGAGTCTCTCAACCAACGTCCATGCTTCGCTTCCGTAAGTCAGTGTCGGGATTACCACACTGTCATGTAAGAACTTCTTCACTTCCATACTGACCACCCTATTTCTTGTTACTGCTTTTAGCGTTCCTACAACCCTCTTCCCCTGTTGTACCCTCTCCTGCACTTCTTCATCCATAGTCCCATCTTTACTCAACACACTGCCCAGATACTTAAAAGAGTTGACGATCTCCATAGCCTGACCGTTCAGCTTCAGCTCACACTCTGTGACTTCACCCCTTTCGAAGACCATAACCTTGCTCTTCCCCGCATTTACCTTCAAATTCCGTTTTTCGCACACTGTTCCACTCATTTACCAGACCCTGCAACTCCCATTCATTATCACTCATCAGAACTGTATCATCCGCAAACAGCAGTATAGGTAGCTTCCACTCAATTCCCTCCCTTTTCAGCGATACACCAACATCCACTGCTCTTGATAGTATTTCTTTCATGACTCCATCCATATATACAGTAAACAACCACGGGGACATCACACACCCCTGTTTCAAACCAACATTCAGGTCAAAGAACTCGCTCTGCTCACTCTCCACACGTACTGCCGCCTTTGCACCTTGGCACATCAAAGTATAAAATATATACTTACTAAATTTGTATGTAATGAAAACCATACATCGCCACAATTCGCACAAACTTACATGCATTATGTTTTATTGCAAATTATGACTAAGAGAGATAGACATACAAAAAACAACAAGAAAAAATTAACATGCAAGACAACAAAATCCTTCAAAATTCGGAAGATTAGTAAAAGAAAATAATAATAATAATATGAACACAAATGGTAATAAAGCAGAGTTGAGTTAACGATGGTATTAATGGTGACCTATTACGGTGTGCGGTGACCTTGGCCCGAGAGGTCACGACTCTGGGTCACGACTGTACCACGTGACCCTCCACTCAACCATAACCCCCCCCACCTTCCCTTTCCTTTCGCCGCCTTTAAACCCCTCTGTACCAACGACGTCTCTTTAATTATAATCTTGCTACTATTAGACGATTTGATTCAGTTTTAAAAGGGCCACCGACAACTAACAGGCTTCGAAATATCTAACTTAATCCTGTTTACTAACATAGATCCTATTTAAACTGCACATCTTCTAAATATAGCTATGATATAATAAAGAAGACGTATCCGGTACAGAAGAGGTTAACCCTTTCAGTACTCAGTACTGGGGATGTCCTTTTTATATTATTCTAGCTAGGTTAGACGATTTGCTGCAGTTTTGAAAGAATCGGTGGTACTTTAAACCCTTCTGTACCGGTGACGTCCTATTCGCTATATTCTGGCAACTATTAGACGATTTTGTTCAGACTAGGAAGGACGTCCACCCATGATAAGGCTACAGACTATCTCAATCCTTGGAGTACCACATGTAGCCTATTCATTAGTTTCGTTGATTTCATTACTTAGGTTAATTTGTAAGATATTTGGTGGATTGGTGTTAATATGATTTAATCCTTTTAGCTACCAAATATCCTTCCTAAGCTTCATATAATCGTCTAAATGTAGCTGACACCAAATATAAAATACGTCGCCGGTACTGAAGGGGTTAACGGATAGCAATAATTAGGGAACGGATATATGCAGAATATAAATATTTTACGATTTCAATATAAAGATTATTGTTTTTTCCAAGGTTTCGTGGCTTTATGATGACAGAGGTTTATTCACAAAAGGCAGGCACAAACATATTGACATTAAGAAAATATGCTCACAATAATAAGAGATGCCGACTAGTACTATTTATTTTACGGATATTATTCCATTGACATAAATATTTTAAACAAACTTCAAATAGAAAAACGAATACAAAATACATTTTAAACAAATATAAACTTACGGCACTACAATTAAGTATATAATCAATATGTTTACATTTGATTGCGATTTCAAGATATGTCTTACTTAGCAATCGATGTTATTTATACGTCGTTAAAATACGAGAAAAGTCAACAGAGATTGGCCGATTCCTCCTAAATTTACAGGCTCGCTATCGCTTGCCAGGAAAAAATCGACACCTAATAGGCACGAAGGGACCTAATATTGACAAAGAAATGGGGTGAAAAGTAATAAAATTCCCAAACTAATGGAACCAACGTCTTAAAATCTCAAAACTAGTGGGGCTAAACATTAGGGAGAAGGGGGTCCAGAAAAACGGTCTTCCTCCCCTTAATACCTCAAGATCTAGTGTAAAAGTAGCTAAATTGGCACCACTACTCCAGAATAATCGGCGACGACTTGAGAAACTGACAATCTTTCTTATCGTGTTGACATGGTGTTGCGATAAGTGGAGCAGGTTCTGGTAAATGTACGACAAGCTTTCACGAGACTGACGACTCCTACTTGGCAAACTTGAAGGAGTAGGGATATGAGAAGTAGTCAACATAATTATCTTCATCATCATCATCATTAGAAAAACATATAAAATACATACATAAATAAATATAAAACACTATCTATCTACTCAGGCGCATACCTCATTTGTTTTTGTCTTTTTTCTTTTTCTGGGGGTGGCCGATTCGAAACAGAGCCCGAATAGGGACAACACAACACAAAAATAAATATAAATAAAATAAAATATGATATAATAAATACAAATATAAATCTACAAAATATATAAATACATTCAAACAATCGCTAGCACTCAATACAAATGTACTGTAGGTTGGGGTTATACTGTACAGGGATGACAGTTGTTGCTAAGGAAGGTAGGAGGAAATGCCAAGGGGATGGGAATTTGGTTATCATGATGGGGGGCGGGGGGGAGGTAACCTTTACTACCCCCCCCCTCTCTCTCTCTCCCTCTCTCTCTCTATATATATATATATATGTGTGTGTGTGTGTGATTGTGTGTGTGTAATCATAAAAATAACAATTGTCTGTATTTTGTTCCCTTGCAGCCATGAGGCTGAAAATCTACAGGTTTGTTCTTAATCTAGGTACAGTACAGTGTGTGTGCGCCTCTCTCTCTCTCTCTCTCTCTCTCTCTCTCTCTCTCTCTCTCTCTCTCTCTCTCTCTCTCTCTCTCTTTCCTCCTCACCCTCTCTCTCTTTCTCTCCTCTCCTCTCTCCTCTCTCCTCTCTCTCTCTCTGTGTCCTCTCTCTCTCCTCCTCTCTCTCTCTCTCTCTCTCTCCTCTCTCCTCTCCTGCTCTCCCCTCTCTCTCTCTCTCTCTCTCTCTCTCTCTCTCTCTCTCTCTCTCTCTCTCTCTCTCTCTGTGTGTGTGTGTGTGTGTGTGTGTGTATTATATTGGGTGTTCCAGATATAAAAGCAATATGATTGGGATTACACTTGTAAACAAACTAATTAAATGAGGATGTTAGGTGAGGAAGCCATACATCAGTGGGTATCTTCAGAGGGAGAGGAGGGAGTGTAAGGGGTGAGGGAGTATACAGTAGTGAGGGGGTGAGGGAGGGAGTGTAAGGGGTGAGGGAGGGAGTGTAAGGGGTGAGGGAGTATACAGTAGTGAGGGGGTGAGGGAGGGAGTGTAAGGGGTGAGGGAGTATACAGTAGTGAGGGAGAGAGGGAGGGAGTGTAAGGGGTGAGGGAGTATACAGTAGTGAGGGGGTGAGGGAGGGAGTGTAAGGGGTGAGGGAGTATACC
>CM064506.1:2231595-2236595 GCA_032716605.1 Paralithodes platypus
ATACGAAGAGCGTCTTAGAGAATACACACATACACACACACACACACACACACACACACACATACACCTACACACACGCATACATACATACACACACTACACATACCCCCCACCCACATATATATACACACACTACACCTCCACCCCCCTCCACACACACACCTACACACACTAGAACACATACATTAGCAGGCTCTCTCTCTCACACACACACACACACACACACCTACGTATACAGTATATACACACACACATACACCTACACACACGCATACATACCTACACACACGCATACATACATACACACACTACACATACCCCCCACCCACATATACATACACCACACTTACACCTCCCACCCCCCCCACCCCCCTCCATACACACACCTACGCACACTTGAACACATACTTTAGCAGACTCTCTCTCACACACACACACCTACATATACAGTATATACACACAATACACCTCCCCCACCCCATCCACACACACACACACATACACCTACACACACACATACATACATACACACACTACACATACCCCTCACCCACATATACATACACACACTACACCTCCACCCCCCCCCCCCACCCACCCCCCTCCACACACACACCTACACACACTTGAACACATACTTTAGCAGACACACACACACACACACACACACACACACACACACACACACACACACACACACACACACCGTTTTTGCTACACCCTAACAACAGCCATAAGGAAGTACATAAAGTAAGTATTAGTTAACGTGTAAACACAGCCATTAAATACTGTAAATAATAACATGTGTATATATTTTGTCTTCATTTATTAGTTGTATCAGTTTTATTAATTTTATTCATTAGGTATATTTGTAAATGAATTAGTGGGTTGGTATATATTTGTAAGTGAATTAGTGGGTTGGTATATATTTGTAAATGAATTAGTGGGTTGGTATATTGGTATATATTTGTAAATGCCTTAGGTGGGTTGGTATATTTGTAAATGAATTAGTGGGTTGGTATATATTTGTAAATGAATTAGTGGGTTGGTATATATTTGTAAATGAATTAGTGGGTTGGTATATATTTGTAAATGAATTAGTGGGTTGGTATATATTTGTAAGTGAATTTCGGTGGTATATTTGTGATTAGTGGGTTGGTATATACTTGTAAATGAATTAGTGGGTTGGTATATATTTGTAAGTGAATTAGTGGGTTGGTATATACTTGTAAGTGAATTAGTGGGTTGGTATATACTTGTAAGTGAATTAGTGGGTTGGTATATACTTGTAAGTGAATTAGTGGGTTGGTATATACTTGTAAGTGAATTAGTGGGTTGGTATAATTATATTTTTGTATTTGTGTATTAGCTTCATCAGTTTCATTAATTTCATTCATTAGGTTTATTTCCAAGTTAATTAGTGGGTTGGTGATAATACGAATATATTCAGGTTCAGGAGTAATTCCTATAGCGAGGCCTTCCCTTGAGGTTAAGGGGGTCACCTGTTTTGTTATCTTTTTCTCATTTTCTCTCTTTAGCTGGCTTGTATCCATTCGGCCCCATTCAGCCAACTGTTTTAAGACGTTTATCCCCATCCAGGTGTCAATTTCTTCCTGGCGAGCGATAGCGAGCCAGCATTTTACGAAGTAATATAATTTTTTCTATCGAAAAATGTACAAATTTAGTTTGCCGTCAAAACAAATATATATATATGCTGGCTCGCTACCGCTCACCAGGAAAATATTGACACCTGGATGGGGGTAAATGTCTTAAACCAGTAGGCTGAATGGGGCCGAATGGATACAAGCCAAATAGAGAGGGAGAGAAAGATGAACAAAAAAAAACGAGGTTGGCCCCCTTAACCCATACTGTACCGGTGACGTCCTTTTTACTATATTCCGGCAATGATTAGACGATTTTATTAAGCTTAGGAATGACGTCAATCAATAATAAAGCATCAAACCATCTCAGCCAACCCGTTTAACTACCACAGATTCTTCTTAAGCTGCATAATATCGTTTTTAACATGTAGCTAGAATATAATATAACACACGTCGCTGGTACTCAAAGGGTTAAGGCCCCATCCATTACCCCTTCCATTCGTGCCCTACCATCAACTTGATAATTCACCTATTATGAAGCTTAGTATTTTATTAGAGAAAAATATCGATAAATGAGCGGCAAAGGGATTCAAATTATCGCCAGGTCAAAACTAAAGGACTATAGTTCAGCTTGCCTACTAACCGGCCCCTCCAGGGAAAGATTAAGTCAATATTGAAGAGTATACGTTAAAAAGTAATAATAATAAATATATACATAAACAAATAAATATATACCGGTACATAAACAAATAAATATATACCGGTACATAAACAAATAAATATATACCGGTACATAAACAAATAAATATATACCGGTACATAAACAAATAAATATATACCGGTACAATAAACAAATAAATATATACCGGTACATAAACAAATAATATATACCGGTTACATAAACAAATAAATATATACCGGTACATAAACAATATATACCGGTACATAAACAAATAAATATATACCGGTACATAAACAAATAAATATATACCGGTACATAAACAAATAAATATATACCGGTACATAAACAAATAAATATATACCGGTACATAAACAAATAAATATATACCGGTACATAAACAAATAAATAAAAATTTGTGGAATTACTGCCTAGAATACGAAGACATTATCCCCCCCCCCATTCTCTCTCGCTCGCTCTCTCTCTCTCTCTCTCTCTCTCTCTCTCTCTCGTTAAGTCGTAAACACACTCATTAAATAGTGTAAATAACAATAATGTATGCAAGCCTTGAGTTACGCACACACACACACACACACACACACACACACACCCACACACACACCCACACCCACACATTACCACACTAACTTACAGAAAGACAAAAACCAAAAATATTTAACAAACACAGACTCTCTCTCTCTCTCTCTAACACACACACACACAGACAAAACACGGTACTACACAAACTTTCAGACAAAAAACCACATAATTAAACAAACACAGACTTCCACCTCTCTCTCACACACACAGAGACACACACACACACACACACACACACACACACACACACACACATCTACAAACAGCACCCATTCAGCAAACAATAATTCTGTAAGGTGAAGCTAATATTTTGTGAGGGTGGGGTGTCTTTGTAACGTGTTTGTGTTCAAGGTCTTTAAGTCGCCAAACTAATGGGACAAACATCTTAAAATCTGAAAACGAATGGGTTTAAACATGAGGGACAAGGGGTGGGGGTCCAGAAAACATGAGGGACAAGGGGTGGGGGTCCAGAAAACATGAGGGACAAGGGGTGGGGGTCCAGAAAACATGAGGGACAAGGGGTGGGGGTCCAGAAAACATGAGGGACAAGGGGTGGGGGTCCAGAAAACATGAGGGACAAGGGGTGGGGGTCCAGAAAAAACACTTGCTTAAAAGTGAGTGTGGGCGACTATGCAGGGGTGTGGGAGTGGGTGTGGGTGTGGGTGGTATAGCAATCTAGGTCAGCTGAGGCATAAGAGGTATACCAACAAACTCACGGTAAGTAATAAAAATAATTGTATTTTATATTAATTTCACTCCAACACCAAACACCTCCCAATGAAATTAATGAAAGCAAGCATGTGATCCACCGGGATTCGAACCTGGGTTACCATATACATATGTTAAACACTCTAACCATTACACCATCAAGGCAGTTACATATAATACACAAAATACGTCTCTACACCGTACATTTTTGTGTGGGTGTAAGGACCATGAGAAGCTAGTGGAAGGCTGGAATGATCACCAACAACAACGACAACAACTATATATATATAATACACAAAATACGTCTCTATAACATTCTTGTGTGGGTGTAAGGACCATGAAAAGCTAGTGGAGGGCTGGAATGATCACCTCCAACAACAACAACAACGACAACAACTATATATATAATACACAAAATACGTCTCTATAACATTCTTGTGTGGGTGTAAGGGCCATGAAAAGCTAGTGGAGGGCTGGAATGATCACCTCCAACAACAATAACAACAACGACAACACCAGCGTTAATAATTCCAACGGTTAATAATCCCAACATATTCAACGCAAAATAATATATATACAGTAAAATGAAACTAATAAAATACAGCTCTCTCTCGTCCCCTTTGCGTGGGTTTAAAGGACATAAGAGGCTAGGGGAGGGTTGGAATGCGACTTAAATTGCGTTATTTTTGTGGCCGTGTTAAGAGAGCGGCTTATGAGGACAGATGGGGTAAATGGGGGTGGGTGCTGAGGGCCTACTTGAGAGAGAGTGTGTGTGTGTAATAATAATAATAATAATAATAATAATAATAATAATAATACAAATAGTATACGGTTTATTGATAGTTGCAGCCGTTGGCTGAAAATGTACAGATAAACAGTGTGTTGCTTAACTCCAACTTACATTAACTTATAATAAGGACCAAAGCAATAGATTGCACAATAGCTACCGGTATTTGATCAGATCAATATTATGTACCCGTACTTGGTTTGCTTATGAATTTGGAGTGGAGATAATAGTTGTACATTTTAAAAGGGTTCTCTGAAAGCTTGTGAGTTGATTTACTGTGTATCTAGGATAGAGCTGACAATCTCGTATGATTCTGATTACCTAGTTACCTGATTATCTAGTGTAGTTTTTCTAGTCAGTTGTTGTGCTATGTTCACTGTTCACTTGAAATATGGTACTTTTGTAGGGTAAACTAAACTGATGAGGTATCGCTTTCAAGATTTTCTGAAGTACTGCATTATAGAAAGCTGGTTTTTACACGAGCGCGTTTTTCGGCAGTTTTCGGGAGCAAGTGTACTTACTCTAGTTGTACTTACTCTAGTTGTATTGCGGGAGTGAGCATGCTCGTTATTTCCCGCCTCCTATATGTGTAGGTGTTATATGTATCGTTGGAATGGCTGTGGAT
>CM064506.1:2239095-2268220 GCA_032716605.1 Paralithodes platypus
ACATAATGTGTCCAGCTCAAGTTAGTAGTTAATGTTACACCGAGAATGTCAATACTAGGGGAAGTGGGAATATTTACATCATTAAAAAATATATGGGAGTCAGTGAGATTCTGTCGGTTAGAAAATTGAATGTACTTGGTTTTCTGTGCATTAAAGGAAACTAGATTCTCTTGTCCCCATTCATTAATTCTAGAAAGGTCCTGGTTCAGAGAAATTGCAGTGTTTATTTTTGAATTTATAAGATCGGGTTGGGTGAAAGAATTGGTAAATGTGAAGGAACTGTGGAGTGTTGAGTCATCTGCGTAGGAATGTATTGGATTATGAGTGGTAGATATGAGATCATTGATATGAATGAGGAACAGAGTTGGGGCCAGAACTGATCCCTGGGGAACACCAGCATTTATTGAGTGAAATTGAGAATAAAGGCCATCTACCATTACACGTATTTTTCTGTTATGAAGATAAGAAGAAATTAGTGGAACTAATGATGCAAGGCCGTAGTGTGACATCTTCGACAATAAGGATTGATGCCAGACTCTATCAAATGCCTTTGATATATCCAGTGCTATTGTATGTGTTTCACCATGTTGGTCTGTAGCTTGGTTGATTTGATGCGTAAGAAGGCAAAGAATGTCTGCAGTTGATCGACATCGTCTAAAACCATATTGCCTATCACTGATTAATTTATTATTCTCCAGATGCTTAATTATGTGATTATTTAATATAATTTCAAAAACTTTGCCAAGAGTGGAAGTTATAGCTATTGGTCTGTAGTTTGATGGATCTGAAGAGGCACCTTTTTTAGGAACTGGATGGATGTTTGCTTCTTTCCAGGGTACTGGGAAGCATGAGGTATGAGTACACAGACGGAAAAATTTTGCCAATACAGGAGCGAGCACCAAGGAGCAATTCTTAAGTACTATTGGAGGAATTTCATCTGGACCAGGAGCCTTATCTACTGAGAGATTCTGCAAAATAGTTTTGACATGTCTGGTGTGGATCTTAAGTGAGGGAATTTCAGGTGAATTAAAATTAAGTACAGGGACATCTTGATTTATGTCATCTAAGGTTGAGTTAAGAAGCATCAATACAAGAGGCAATCATAACTCGAGATTACTATATATATATATCTATATGTTCAGGCCTAATCCCCACTTTTCCTATTTGTTTATTTTGATTTTCCTCTATTTTTGTTTGTTTTTTTCCCTTGGGGGTGGCCAACTCAAGACAGAGCAAGAACAGGAAAACTCGAGATTACTACAATCAGTAAAATAGGAGTCATGCACTGCTGATCTCTCTCTCTCTCTCTCTCTCTCTCTCTCTCTCTCTCTCTCTCTCTCTCTCTCTCTCTCTCTCTCTCTCTCTCTCTCTCTCTCTCTCTCTCTAACCTTCACTCCACTTCTTCCAATTAGGTACTATATTTTACGGTCACCTCCTTAACCCTTACCACAATGAAGCCCTTCGTATTAACCTTCTGGGTACGAAAGGGTGCGTCCAAGCTTACGAAACTCCTCTATCATTAGCCAGCATACGGTATAACAAAGAAAGTATATCAAGGGGGGACAGGTGTATTGTGTTGTTCATGTTCAGGTGTATTGTTTTGTTCATGTTCAGGTGTATTGTTTTGTTCATTAGCCAGCATACGGTATAACAAACAAAGTATATCAAGGGGGAACAGGTGTATTGTTTTGTTCATGTATCTTTTTAGTTTTATAGTTTCCTCCCTAGACGTCCATCAAGCTTAAGAAAAACAACATCCGCATAAGACCCTCCTTCAAGATCAATTTGTACATTTTTCGATAACAAAAAATGTCCCGGCCAAAGGCCAATTCCTCTTAAATTGCAGGCTCGCTTTCGCTCGCCAGGAAACAATCGACACCTAAATGACACAGTCTTAGTATTGTCAAAAAAATGGGGCGAAAGGTCTTAGAATCGCCAAACTAATGGACCGAACGTCTTATAGTCTGAAAACTAATGGGGCTAAACATGAGGAAGAAGGGGGACCAGAAAAACTACTCATCTCTTAAATGTGTACTGATTAAGTTAATGTACGGTAAGTAGATTAAGTTAATGTACGGTAAGTAGATTAAGTTAATGTACGGGAAGTAGATTAAGTTAATGTACGGTAAGTAGATTAAGTTAATGTACGGTAAGTAGATTAAGTTAATGTACGGTAAGTAGATTAAGTTAATGTACGGTAAGTAGATTAAGTTAATGTACGGTAAGTAGATTAAGTTAATGTACGGTAAGTAGATTTAAACGAATACCGGTACTATAGGCATCTATATAGTTACCAGAGTAATTCATTACCAGGTACTAAATATCCTCACAAATACAAATATATGGCAACTAATCTAACATAATATACCAATTTATAACCTAAGTTAACGAAAATATCCCAAACAGAATCTTTTCTTTTCATGAATTTGTTTGCCTAATATTTACATATCGGAGGTTCATTTTGCAGTTCGAGAGTTCATATTGGGCCCGGATTGATGTCTTTGAGTGTACATATAATCACTAATTCTGCACGCGACTGTACCTCGTCCATGTCCAAACCCAAATAGCAGTTCTCCCTAACTATATAAACCTCCTTTCTTTCTTCCAGGCACGGCGCAGGTCCCCATCTCACCAAGGTCACCTCCTCCGCACCATAACAATAACAAGAGACCGCTGACACACCCGGACCACGTGCGTTTGTTTACATCCCACGCCCCGCCCACCACCACCACGTGTCATCCGCTCACACACACTGACACTTGTTGCTGCCACATTATGTTAAGGAAGGATGGCCGTATATATTTGTTAATTTACATATCTTTTTATTTTTTTTATAATTGTGTTAGTTTCCTCCGAAGACATCCATCAAGCTTAAAAAAACACCCCCAAGATCCTCCTTCAAGATAAATGAGTACATTTTTCGGTAGTAAAAAAATTCAAGCCGAAGGCCGGTTCCTCTTGAATTACATGCTCGCTATCGCTCGCCAGGAAAAAATAGACACCTAAATGACACGAAAAGTCTTAATATTGACAACAAAATGGTGCGAAAGGTCTTAAAATCGCCAAACTAAAGGGCCCAATATCATAAAATATGAAAACTACTGGGGCAAAACATGAGGAAGAAGGGGGACCAGAAAAACGCCCCATCTCCCATTAAATAACTGGACCATTTACGCTATCATACACGCCTCACACTTAAAGAGTTACATCGTAGTGTCCGGGTTTTTTTTTTTTTTTCAGTTTTCATATCCGTCAAAAAATTATATATGGGTGATTACGTGTCCGCTGTTTTGTATTCCTGCCTGTCTGTCTGTAATCAGAATTCAAACCAAATGGACGGATTTAGATGAAACTCGGTCAGTACCTTCCTTTGGTACCTTAATTATACTTTTGGTCAATATCCCGCGCTCCTGGAACCCCTCCTTAAATAAAATGAATAAGTACCTCAAAATATTACAGAGCGTGATTTGTTTTACATTTTTGGAATACCATAGTTATATATATATATATATATTGTATATATCCCAAGGACACACAAAGACAATTTTGTTTCCATTATCCCCCGGATTAATCCACATTGAAAGGTAGCCCCGTGCCTCTGTGGTCATGCTATAATCCCACCCTAACATTACCATCACACCACACGGTCATTCCTACACCACCAGGGATGTATCAAGCCTTCTCTGGCCACCCTAAACTACAGGCACTACTCTGTTACAAGGATTATACGGAGCACATGGTAGGCTCAACAGCTGTCCTATTAACCCCTTCAGCACGATGACGCCTTTTTACCCTTGATTCTGGCTAACATAAGAAAAATGTATGCAATTTAAGACTGACCTATGTTATTCAAAGGGTTTATAGAATCGTATTTACCCCTTTGCGTCCTAGAGGTAGATATTATACGCTAAATATTATAGAATCGTATTTACCCCTTTGCGTCCTAGAGGTAGATATTATACGCTAAATATTATCGTTCACCAGTAACCACAATATGACGAAAAGTACGTCATCGTGTTAACTTGAGTAACTCGTGTAAATATATAGTGTGTGTGTGTGTGTGTGTGTGTGTGTGTGTGTGTGTGTGTGTGTGTGTGTGATTGAGAGTACAAAGGAGTACAAAGGAAATCAAGCAACAACAGGTCTAGTGACCCTTCTAGGTTGCTTGTCCTCCAAAACACTGAGGATCAAGTGTCCAAACAGTGGTTTAGAGTTGGTAAGGGAACATTGGAAAGGGAACTACTGCCCTGCCACTAACGTGGCAGAAAGAGTGAAAGAGAGGCCGGCCTGTTATCGCCGTGGGATATGATTTACTCATCCTGATAACATATACAGTACACACATGTATATAAGAATATAAATACCAGAACTCTCTAAAACAAATAATATATAAATATAACATAAACAAACAAATACATAAAAATACATACCATAAGATATGGAAAAGACACTAAATATTTAAAGTACAAGAATAATATTCAAAGTAACTGAACAAGCCTCCGAAAACATTAAACATAAACCAAAATAAATAAAAGAGGTAATAAACTAATGAAGACAAAATAGTATTTTAATAAATACATAAACAAAAATATATATATATACCGGTATATAAAAATATATATGAATATATATATAAATAAAGAGGTAACACACTAATATATAAAAAACAGTAGTGAACTAATGAATAATGACAAATTAATACCGGTAAGTAATGTAATTAATAAATAAATAAATATACAAGAGTAAAACAATTAAACAAGTAAAAGGGGTAATAAACTAATGAACCTCGAGACAATGGGAGACGCTGGGAGAACATGTAAATTACAGGTATTTAGTAATTACCTGTGTCTTAATGAACCTTAATTACACCTATATTACCTGTATCATTAGCATTGTTGTATGTGGTGTTACCGAGTATTATTGCCTCTATTTAATAGCGTTTTTTTTATGCTGCTTACATCACCTAACATTCATTTAAACTCTCTCTCTCTCTCTCTTCTGGTTGGTGGGTGGGGAGAGAGCCTTCTACTTTGCTGCCCTATTCTTCTACCATATACTGTCCCTGTCTAGTAGTATTAAGGCCGGACCACCTAGTAGGGACCGCAAAGCCTGTGTGGTCTGAGTATCTGTGTAACTCAGTGTAACTCCTTATGCTGCTTACTTCATCTAAAATTCTTTGCCTCTCTCTCTCTCCCCCTCTCTCTCTCTCTCTCTCTCTCTCTCTCTCTCTCTCTCTCTCTCTCTCTCTCTCTCTCTCTCTCTCTCTCTCTCCTGCTTCTACAATATACTGCTTACTTCAAACATTTCATTCTTATCAATTCTCTCTCTCTCTCACTCTCTCTCTCTATTTCTGCTTATTAATTACCTGTATGTCTTAATGAGCCTTAATTACACGTATATTATCTACATCATTATTATTATTGCCTGCCTCATTAGCTGACTTGGAACTTTTTCTGTCTTGCCTTTTGCTTCATTTCTTGTAATTTTTCTTAGGATAGATGGTGTTTTTACTTTCACTTCTCATGATTAGCTACACACACACACACACACACACACACATACACACCCATCCACCACACTCTCACTTTATCTCTACAAATACACACACACAAACACACACCCATACACTCTCTCTCTCTCTCTCTCTGCATTTTCTTGATCACAATCTAGTTAACCTATCTTCTACCTTCAAGCCACCTTTGTATGTCCTCTGTATCACCTGCCCACCATCTCTACCCTACAGCCTTACCTAAGCAGCCTTTCTTCCCGGGTCCAGGTATCGCCTTAACTCTATTATACACGTCACATATACATGCCAGACACAATTAACTTATCTTTCATTACACTATTATTTTCTCTATATATAGTGTACACTCTCTACACTCTCTCTCTCTCTCTCTCTCTCTTTCAGAGAAACCGATTTGGGAGTAACAATATCGAGTAACCTAAAACCGAGTCAACAATGTTCAGAAGTTGTTAAGAAGGCAAACAAAATAATTGGCTTTATAGGCAGGTCATTTGAGCATAAATCCAAAGAAGTTATCCTAACCCTTTACAATTCCTTAGTCCGCCTTCTTCTGGAATACTGCGTCCAATCCTGGTGCCCTTATTACCAAAAAGATATAAACAAGCTAGAACGAGTTCAATGTAGAGTTACCAAAATGATACCTAGCCTAAAGAACAAACCATACGAAGAGCGTCTTAGAGAATTAAATCTATTTCCTTTAACCCAGCGCATATTAAGAGGTGACTTAATTCAAGTGTTCAAAATCATCAAAGGCATCGACAATATGAACTGTAGTAAGTACTTCACTATCGACCAATCTAATTACACGCGGGGAAACGGTTGCAAAATTATTGGTAAATCTTTTAACTCACACAAATCTAAGAATTTCTTCTTCAATCGAGTTGTCAATTTGTGGAATGGGCTTCCCCGAAACGTTATAGACTGCATCACCGTTGATTCATTTAAACTCCGTCTAGACAAATATCTCGCATCAAACCCGCGACTGACTGCGTTTGTAAATGAATAACTTTATTTTATCCCCCCCTCAGTTACTAACCCATCTGTCCCCTACTAACTTCCTAATCCTGCCACGGACATTAGTTCCAGGGCAGTAATTCCCTTTCCAATGTTCCCTTACCCACTCTAAACCACTGTTTGGACACTTGATCCTCAGTGTTTTGGAGGACAAGCAACCTAGAAGGGTCACTAGATCTGTTGTTGCTTGATTTCCTTTGTACTCCTTTGTACTCCTTTCTCGCTCTCGCGCTCGCTCTCTCTCTCTCTCTCTCTCTCTCTCTCTCTCTCTCTTTATATATATATATATATATATATATATATATTATACACACACCAGATACATGTATGCTTAAGGTATATCAATTTCCCAAAAACAAATTCTCCTAGATTCGAAGTCAGTTAAATTTAATTAGGAATTGCATCAACGTAATAAAATACCTTAGGATACATTTGTCCTCTTACTAACCAAATAATCAAACATTCAATTTAGTGGAAAATAACACGACTACTGTATACTGTATTTTCCACTTTATAGAGTTGAAATGATGTGTGAAGGCCTCGTAGACTAGTGGCTGTGTCTGTCAAGCCCTGCCACACCCTTCCTTCTATTTAATGCCTGACCTAGAAACCAAATCTCCCAGACGTATAAATATGGGAGATAACTCGATGTCCCTCTATGACCCCACCCCCACACACACCCTATCTATCTCTCTCTCTCTCTCTCTCTCTCTCTCTCTCCTTCAATATATGTATTCGACCCATTTCTCATATATATATACGGTATATATATATATATATATAAGTTTATCCGAACTATGCATGTCCGCCTGTTTAGCTGTATTCGTGTCTGTATATCTCTGTTTATTCGGCATACTTCCTTAGCTGCAATACCTCTACAATATGTTTCATATTAGAATACATAGAAAGATATATAGAGTAGACACATAGCCAACATATCACATCTCCTCATAAATATGTTCTCTCATTATTACATATCGGAGGCTAAATATCAAATCTCCTCATTCTTACACATTGGAGGTTCGTTTATGATGTACGATGAGTTATAAATAGAACGGAATTTTGTGGTCGAGAGTGTACACCTTGCTGCCCCACCCTCCTTTTCTATAAACGCCTGACCCAGAAAGCTCAAGTCCCCGACACTCTTTAGATATCACAGACGTATATATGTGGTCTATCTCTATCTATCTATCTATCTATCTATCTATCTATCTATGTATCAATCTGTCTGTCTGTCTGTCTATCTATCTATCTATCTATCTATCTATGTTAAAGACACAATGTGTGTGAATGTACATATTGTATATGTGTATGTATTATTCCTATTTGTTTAACCAATATCTATCTATCTATCTATCTATCTATCTATCTATCTATCTATCTATCTATATGTATGTCTGTATGTCCGTCCGTCTCGCTGCCTGTCTATCTGTCTGTCCATTCCTCTGTCGGTATATATTTTGTTTCTAAATGCATGACCCAGAAAACTCCAAGTCCCCAACACTCTTCAGATATCACAGACGTATAAATGGGGGTATCTTTATTTATCTATCTATCTATGTATCTATATATCTATCTATCTAGTTATTAGTCTATCTATATATATTTCTCTATCATTATATCTATCTATCTATCTATCTGTTTGTCTATCTGTCCATATTTCAATTTCTCTATCTATTTGTCTGTTTATCTGTGCGTCCATTCCTCTGTCGGTGTATATTTTGTTTCTAAACGCCTGACCCAGAAAGCTCAAGTCCCTAACACTCTTCAGATATCACAGACGTATAGATGGGGGTATCTATATATATATACATATATATATATATATATATATATATATATATATATATATATATATATATATATATATATATATATATATATATATATATATATATATATATATATATGTCTGTCTGTCTGTCTACCTACCTACCTATCTATCCATCTATGAATCTACCTGGTGAATGACAGTGCCCTCTCTGACATAAGGTACACATGACAGCTAGCCTGGCCTGTCAACACCCATTCAACAACTTTACACACTTTAAACATAAGGCCTATATCACACCAGACTTATAGTACTGTATGTATGTATGGTTGTATGTATATATGGATGTTTGTAAGTGTGTATGTATGTATGTATATTGCTGCATGTATGTATGGTTGTATGTATGTATGTATGTATGCATGTACGTATGCATGTATGCATGTATGTATGTACAGTATGCATGCAAGTATGTGTTTGTATACATTTTGTTTATGAGTATATTTGTGTTCACAAGTCTGTCTGTCTGTATAAATGTGTATATCTATCTATGTCCCTACCTGGTGAATGACAGACCGTTCACCGGGTTACTAGGGTTGACAGATAGCTTGGGCTGTCACCTCCTATCTGTCAACAGCACATTGCTCACTTCAAACATAAAAGCCGCTGCCATACCAACCATTTTATTGGGGTATATTCGTCCGAGGCCTTTATTTAATTGTCTTTCTTTTTTCTCTTGCTGATCCTCCCTACCCCTTGTGGCAGTGAGGGCTGGCTACTGACTGACTGAATTATTTTTTTTTTTGTCTTCCCTATACCTCTATCAAGCTTTAAAATATACCTCCAAGACGCCTGTTCGAGATAAATTTGTAAATTTTTTGGTAGACAAAAATCTTCCTAAATTTAAGGAAAGCTATCGCTTGCTAGGAAAAATCGACATCTAAATGGCACGAAAGGTCTTAAAATGTACAAACAACTGGGGGGGAAAAGGTCTTACAATCTCCAAACTAATAAGAAAAAGGTATTAAAATCTGAAAGCTGATAAAGGGACTAAACATGAGGGAGAAGGTAGCCCAGAAAAAATACCTCCTTAAGCCGGCCTCACGCAACTTCCCAGATTGGGTTGCAAGGTTTTTGAGATACTAACTATTCCTCGTAAGACTCGTGCGTGGAGTGTAACTTGCAGGATGTCAAACCGGAGCTATTTTGTTGGAAGACTTGAAGGAATAGGAGAAGGAATAACAGAAATATAACATGAAATAGTAATGTTTTGGTCATTCTACCACTTCCAAGGACATACAGTATTTTGAGCTATAAACCAAAACTTCATCTTTGCATATACAATAAAAGAGACTCAAACGAATGGACTCGGCTTTCGTTTGAGTGTAGGCTAGGACAGTAAAGGTCACTAGGCCATAATACAATAAACCAATCATCCCCCCTTGTGAACGGAAACACTCGGCATACTTGTGGTCTAGAAGGAGTGGTGTGTGTGTGTGTGTGTGTGTGTGTGTGTGTGTGTGTGTGTGTGTGTGTGTGTGTGTGTGTGTGGGTGTGTGTGTGTGTGTGTGTGTGTGTGTGTGTGTGTGTGTGTGTGTGTGTGTGTGTGTGTGTGTGTGTGTGTGTGTGTGTGTGTGTGTGTGTGTGTGTGTGTGTGTGTGTGGTAATGAGGGTGGCTATAAATGATGTGTAATGGTCACTCTTCTGTAAATCTAAAATGGCTTACTTAAGAATGGGAAAGGGGTGGGACCTTTTATTTTTTTTTATTTTTTTTATTTTTTTTTTTTTTGTGTTTACTATGGTTATGGTGGGTATATAAAGCACCTATGTTTATCTATTTGCTCAGGTTCATTCCCCATTGTTTCTATTTGTATTCTTATTTTATTTGTTTTTCCCTTTTTCCACTCTGTACAAAATATACAGATATAACCTTTGAGTAATTAAAACATCAATTGATTTGGACATTTCACTTTCTGCAGTGTGGGACAAAAACCTTTACCTGTAAAACTCGTTGTGCAATTACTCTCATACCACCATGAGTTAGCCATGAGTGTGAGAGGCGTGTCCGACTGTGTTAACAATGGCAAACATATACTGTAGACTCGTAGAGTATAATTTGTAAATTAAGTCACTGTTTGTTAAAGCAGTGTCACACGAGCGTTTTTCCGTAATTTTTTGCTGTCAATTGTAGTCTGGTAGCTTCAAAATTCAAGTTTCATAAGAATTAAACTACCTAGCATAATCTAAGTTCGATATAGTTTCCGATTACAATGCGAAAGAGCCAAAAACAGTTACGAGACAAAAAATGCTCGTCAAAAAGTGCCGGAAAAATCGCTCGTGTGACCCCGGCTTAAGAAACAAAATAATCTATCTTCTGCAACGAGATTTTTGGCCCACCCTGTATGCTAATGTAGGCTACAGATATAACAGCCCAATTGAAAGTAACCCTGTACAAGTTAAATAATGATGTCCACAACTGTACGTGGGCAAGCAGGGAATGACAGATGTGTGCTTTGACAGAAAGTCTACATAGCGAGTCAATACAAGGTGGGCTACCGTACTACGCTTAATTAATTCACCACTGGGAGACTGAAAAATATTATATATATTTTATTTAAACAGAGAGAGAGAGAGAGAGAGAGAGAGAGAGAGAGAGAGAGAGAGAGAGAGAGAGAGAGAGAGAGAGAGAGAGAGAGAGAGAGAGAGAGAGAGAGAGAGAGAGAATTACATTGATGTATAATTAAACTGAGTGGCTCATTAATAAAATAATTAATGAACCCATGCACCAAAGTCTTACACACCAAACTTACTCCTCCCGATCATGACATACCAGTAGGAAAAAAATAAAAATAATTAAATATAATAAATGACTAGAATAGGTGTGTAATATATCTGCATGCCAGCACGCATAGGTGTTAATACAGGGAGACACTTAACACTATGTGGTCCGACCGCTTGGGGGTTAGAATGATATTGTGTTTAATTATTGTTTGAGGATTTGGCTTGTTTTTGCCATTATCGAGCATTGTACTTTAGTTTGTCCTCTAGGCTAACAAAAACGCCTTCCTAGACTTCCTTAAAACTAAAACAATTGAGTGTATAATGTACATACAATATATACAGAGTTTATATGCAGGGATGAGCCGCTCATATAATACAGTAGATGCTTTACAAACGTTAAATATTGCCATTGGTAAGGCATTTGATTACGACAATTGTGGGTTTACAGTTCATGAATTAAAGCTGTAAAAGAAATTGGCCTTCTAAAAATATCAGTCAATACTATAAAGGTTTCTCTCCACACATGTCTCTCTGAAGTTCATGTCCTTGTTGTGACAGCTTTCCCTTCATGCTTTTATCTTCAGAGATTTTGGTTTATTATTTCATATATCTTTAGTATTATTATTATTATTATTATTATTATTATTATTATTATTAGTAGTAGTAGTAGTAGTAGTAGTATTTGTAATCTACCGTGATAATTGTTACTTTAAATCTGGTAAATTAATTGTTACTTTAAATCTAACTTAGCTACCTGTAGTATAGTATTAATGTTAATATTGGCTATACATTTATCTATGTGACCAATTATTTTGTTCTTCTATTGTTAATCTTTCAAATAATTTCTTCTTTTAGAAATGCTCTCCCAAATTTGTATAACTATCAATGCTTAATTATTAATTTATATATTCGGGCTGAATATTAACATTCAATCATTGTTATTCGTTCATAGTAATAAATAACTTTCTCCTCTTAATAATTTAACGTATTCCATTCAGTATATAATAATTACCACATTAAACAATTGTTATCTAATAAATCTACTTCTTGTACTTCTTCTTCCCACTCACTCACTCACTCACTCACTCACTCACTCACTCACTCACTCACTCTCTCTCTCTCTCTCTCTCTCTCTCCCTCCCTCCCTGCTCGGCCTGGTACGCATCGAGGTCAACCAGATAGCACGATGACCCGGCGACAAAGGAGGTCATGTCACACTCTTACCACCTCCCGCTATTATAACCCCCAATTAGTCCATTAAACGACCATTGTGCATTTAACCCTTTCACGCATTTATGACGCAGAGGTTGCCAGATTAGCAATAAGAAATAGAGTTCTCTCACTCATATAATTACCTCTCCAAAATTAGTTTTCTGCCCACAGCTAACTCAAAGACAACTGCAGAGGTTGAAGTAACTAAACTAAAGGTTTCTAAATACCCCTGATGGTAACAAAGGCTTCAAAGTATCCCCAATAGGCTCAAAATCGCGTCATATGTCGGAGAGGGTTAACTGCCTCTTTCATTTACATGCTGGTGTCATTCTTCTTGGACTCATTGCGGGATTTGAATACAAGCAATGGCACCAAATATTTTAACCCCTTCTGCAACTTTCCCTTCATAATTGCTGAGGGGCACGGGGCCTTGGGTGGGTCTTTGGTTTCCCGGGCGTTTCCGCACCCTCCTTAGCTCCCTGCCTTGGAGTGGCTTCGGGGTCACCCGGGCTTTGTTAGTGGTAAGCGGGGAGGATTTTGTGGGGGCGCTCGTTTGTGGCCTTGGCCTTGCTCGAGACCTGGGGCTGTTCGGCCAGACAGCCTGGGGAACAACAACAACAACCCCTTCTGCACCGGTGCCGTTATTTTCACTTTATTCTGGCTACCACTATAAAAATAGTAGCCAATTATAGTCAGTTTAAAAAAGGGCCTCCATCAATTAACAGGCTTCGAACTATCTCACTAAAACTTTTTACTACCATAGATCCTTCTTAGACTGCACAAAATCGTCTAAATATAGCTAGAATATAAACAAAAGACGTCGCCGGTACTGTAAGGGTTAATCAAATCTAACTTGTCCGAATCTGCTTTAACACTATCTAGTCTGACGCCTAGTGGGATATTATGATATTATAATTATTATTGAGGATTGTGCTTGGTTTCGTCATTTTCGAGCAATGTATAATAGTTCGTCCCCTAGGCTAATATAATGCCTGTCCAGACTTCATTCAAACTAAACATTAAAATACTTCCCTTTCCAGTTCTCCCTTACCCACTTTAAACTACTGTTAGGACACTTGACCATCAGTGTTTTAGAGGAAAAGCAGCCTACAGCGGTAGCTAGTATTGTTATTGCTTAATTTCCATTGAACTCCTTTGTACCCCTTTGTACTCGTACTCTCGTACTCTCTCTCTCTCTCTCTCACCACCATTGCCCAACTCTTCCCTCCCCAACCTTCCATACCTTATCTTCCCTGCCATACCATTACATATCTCTCTCTCTCTCTCTCTCTCTCTCTCTCTCTCTCATACCATTACATCACACATATACCTACCAACCTCACCTTCTATTCCTTACGTCACCTGTGTGTGTGTGTGTGTGTGTGTGTGTGTGTGTGTGTGTGTGTGTGTGTGTGTGTGTGTGTGTGTGTGTGTGTATGTGTGTGTGTGCTTGTGATGTGTGTGTGTGTGTGTGTGTGTGTGTGTGTGTGTGTGTGTGTGTGTGTGTGTGTGTGTGTTTGTCATTGTCCATGTCGATATAATCTTGTGTATATGTCTCGGTGAATCTACTTATTGTTATTACGTATTTCTGTCTTATAATCTTATATTTCATCAGTGGATACTTCTTGATCCCAATTTCTACTTTTCAATTTCATTTCAAGTTTTGCAACATCATTTTAGACCAAGCAGTCTATTAAGGAATGTATTCAAATATATTCAAACCTGTTCATGGTTTAAAGACAAGGATGCAACAGTACATTATAATAAATATATATATACTGTATATATATATATATATATATATATATATATATATATATATATATATATATATATAATCCTTGGAATCCACACACGCCTACATTTTTTACCTACCACCTTCTAATGGCCGGGACCTCGAATAGACAGACAGGTGTTGCGATAGATAAGGGGGGGGGGTTGGATAGATAGTGTAAGGTGCTGCATAATGGTATTTAATGATCAGGAAGGACTGGCTCCTGACCTCATCCATGGGGGCTAGGTGGGAGGAGGGGGTGGAAGGGGGGAGAGGAGGAGGATGAGAGCAAATACAAAGAACTACAACAGAACTATTGGTCCTTACGGGGCAGTTTGGATATCTACACTGCTAAGCTACTGACTACTAGGTAAAGACAAGGATAGTAAAGCAGAAGGCTCCTCTCCACCCACCACTGCTGGCATGGACACAGTTGAAATAATACACCAAACAGTATGGAAACACTGACATGTAATTTCGGATACGATAGGACGAATGGAGATTAATTAGTAGTGAAGAAGAATAAGAATAAGAAGGTAAAATAAAAGTGGAAGAAGGAGGAAGAGGAGAAAAGAAGAAACGGGGAGAGGGAGAACAGGCGAAAACAAATGGGGAGAGGGAAAGAGTGACTAAAGAAGAAGAAGAAGAAGGAAATATAGGAGTGCAAAGAGAAACGATTGAAGGAACGAAGGAAAGAGGAAAAAAAATAAACAAATATTGGAAATCATATAATAACGATAACATGCAAATAGGAAAATATAAATAAATGTGACTTAGAGAGAGAGAGAGAGAGAGAGAGAGAGAGAGAGAGAGAGAGAGAGAGAGAGAGAGAGAGAGAGAGAGAGAGAAAGAAGAAGAATTACGATGAGCAAACAAAAGCCATTTAAGAAACAAAAATCATGTTAGCATGAATGGAATTAATCAACAGAAAGACAATCGGGCAAACACGATATTAAAATGTAAAATCCATATTATCGCCAACTCACCAATTAACTTACAAATAAACCTAATAAATGAAATCAATGAAACTAATGAATACATGCGGTACTCCAAGGATTCGAACCTAGGATGCTCACACCTCAATTCCGGGCACTAGCCATTAACCCCTTCAGTACCGGCGTTGTCATTTTTTTTTGGGGGGGCTACTCTTTTATACTATTTTATTCAACTTAGAAGGGGCCTCCAGCAAATTAACAGGCTTCCAACTATCTCACTTAAACCTTTTTCTACCACAGATCCTTCATAAGCTGCATAATATCGTGTAAATATAGCTAGAATAATATAAATTCACGTCACTGGTACTCATCCGGTTAAAAATATAAAAAACATTGTTACGAACAGCCAGCCTGTGGTGGGGAACCCAACCAAACACCTATATCCTTGGATAGCCTAACATAGCTCCACAAAATGCTGCATCAAATCACAACACAAACTCTATTGGAATCATTTTAGGCTCGAAAGCAAGCGAAATAGGCTATATGCACAAATCAAAGTGGGGGGCGGGCTTTTATATAATATCTATTAATTTACTAGTATTATATTTTATAATATATATATACTGTATGGTAATTTATTTTATTTTATTCATTTACGGTATAGGATTTTTTGTATATATATATTTTGTGTTTTTGTTTTTTTTGAAGGGCGACTGATGATGATGATAGTGGTAGTGAGAGTACATTTATCATCCTCCCCATTAACATCAGTAGACAAAGATCACCCATGTCACCACTCCTGGAAGACAATGGTTGGTGAGTGACGGGTGGGGGGTGATAGTCCGGATAACAAGGCTGGTGTTGGGGATAGCTCTGAACGACAACGTGACACCCAGGAATAGTTATTGTAGGGAAGGCTAAGGTTGCCACTAAAGTCAGGGAAAATGTATAATATTTATATTATATTTTAAATTTAACTAGAAACAAGTCACACAACTGGAAGATTTATGGGTGCCGAAAGGAGAATATAGATATTTATAATAATGTCAAACAATAATACATACCGGTGTGTGCGCATATATATATATGTATTTATTTATACTCGAATTACAAAACACTATATACTGTATAGTAATAATCTGTGATAAATTGAATAACCTGGAAACATATATATTCCAGTAGAGAGCAAAATACTGAACACAAATCTGGAATCACGAACAACGACGTCAGGCAGAGCAAGGTGAATGGGAGGGGGGGGGGGGGGGGGGGGGGGGGAGATGAAGGGGTAGAAGTGGGCCAAGGGGGGGGGGGGTGGTATAAGAGGGGAGGTAAGGCGTGGAAGTGGGAGGAGGAGGAAGGGGGGTGGGGGTGTACATGAGGAGAGGGGTGGAGGAGGGGGAGGGTGGAAGGGAGTGCATATGAGGGGAGGTAAGGGGTGGAAGGAGGAGGAGGGGAAGGGGGAGTGGGGATAGGAAGGGGGGGATGAATGGGGATAGGAGGGGGTGTATATGGTGAGGGGAGGGGGTGATGATGGAGGGGGGTAAGGGGGTTAGTAAGGTTCAAGGTGGAGGGGTGGTAGTGGTGGTGTTTGTGCTTAAGTTGACCCCTACCGACCGTTAATATACAGCAGTAACTGTTACACCTCACGTCATACTTAAACTTACACACAAGGTAGGTAAGGGGGTTGTTGTTGTTGTTGTTCCCCAGGCTGTCTGGCCGAACAGCCCCAAGGTCTCGAGCAAGGCCAAGGCCATAAACGAGCGCCCCCACAAAATCCTCCCTGCTTACCACTAACAAAGCCCGGGTGACCGAAGCCACTCCAAGGCAGGGAGCTGAGGGTGCGGAAACGCCCGGGAAACCAAAGCCCCACCCAAGGCCCTGTGCCCCTCAGCAATTATGAAGGGAAAGTTGAGGGGTAAGGGAAAAATGTGACGCTTTGGCTCCCAATCTGCCAACTTCTAGGTTGGCAGTAGGGAGGTCAATCCACGGAAAGACGCCGCCACTTGAGATCTAGAAGATATATAAGTAAAAGGAACAGTCAGAGTAAGCTATGGGTATGGCAGAGATCGCTCAGTTCTCACTCTGATAGACCAGCCCATCACCACATGACTAGAACCCAATCCTCTCAGCATCAGCTAGGAAAGGCCCTAGAAAGCCGCCTTTGGCGGGGGGATAGCTCCCCTATTTCAACTCCTTTCGGGGTTGGGCACCCGCCCAGGGGGTTATGGGGGTTGGTAGGGGGGTGGGGGTGGGGATATTATCAAACACTTTTACTTGCATGTTTGTCTATTGTAATTATTGATTTTTGTGTATATACTTCGAACATAATCTTCTATGATAAATTCGTCTGTTTTAATTTAAGAAATAATACGGTTCATATATTATTGTTCTATATTTCATCATCACTCACTCTCTCTATCTATCTATTTATCTATTTATCAATCTATATAGATATACAGGGTGATTCATAATTGAATACATAATTCTTTCACCCAACCCGATCTTATAAATTCAAAAATAAACACTGCAATTTCTCTGAACCAGGACCTTTCTAGAATTAATGAATGGGGACAAAAGAATCTAGTTTCCTTTAATGCACAGAAAACCAAGTACATTCAATTTTCTAACCGACAGAATCTCACTGACTCCCATATATTTTTTAATGATGTAAATATTCCCACTTCCCCTAGTATTGACATTCTCGGTGTAACATTAAATACTAACTTGAGCTGGACACATTATATTAGAAGCATTGCTAAGAATGCCTCTAAAAAACTGGGACTTCTGTACAGAGTTCGAGAATTCTTCACTGACGAGCAGTTGGCCGTAATATATAAAAGTCATGTGCGTTCTCAGATGGATTACTGTTCACCTCTGTGGGGTGGAAGTGGAGTGGTTGCATTGAGGCAGTTGGACAAAATTCAAAATAAACCTATTAGATTAATCAATAACCCTGCAATCACACAGAACCTTCCTACATTATCCATACGAAGAAACGTTGCATCCCTTGCATTATTCTACAGATATTTTCACAGCAATTGTTCCGAGGAACTTGCTTCAATTGTGCCGCCTCTCCACATCTTTCCCCGTAGAACTAGGGCAGCTGAGAGCGCCCATGAATTTACACTTTCTCCTCCACAATGCAGAACTTCTGCTTATCAAAATTCATTTATCCCCAGAGCTACTACTCTTTGGAATTCACTTCCCTCGAATTGCTTTCCACAAACTTACAATCTACAAATGTTTAAATCCAGTTGTTACAAACATTTTATGAATGGAGGATGCCTTTAGGCACATGGACCTTTTTGTTTTATCTGTGTTTTTCCTTCCTCCGTTCATTGTCTCTTAAAAAAAAAAAAAAAAAAATTACATTGGAGGACGACCTCCTTATATATATACATATATATATATATATATATATATATATATATATATATATATATATATATATATATATATATATATATACAGTATACTATACTGTATATATACACAGGTATATATAACGCATGACACAAAATAAATCAGAACTGCCCACCCCCACCACCGTGCGCCATATTTACAATTCATAAAAAACACCCATCGTCTACAATATTAACCAGGTATCCATCTATTTATGTAGCCTATACCCTGTTCCAAGTAAATAAGTCAAAACTTTTTAACATTAACCTCTATAACTCGCAAATGACCAAAGTAATCAAGTTAGTATTTCTACCATTTAGGAAGGGTCAGCCAGGGAATAGGTGTTGAAATGTACAGCCCATTTGCTGTTGCCCTTTTTGAGTTACAGAGGTTAGCATTCAGGATTTCTGGGCTACCTATTTGGAACAGGGTATAGCATATTTCCCTAAGTATCTACATTTATCTATCTGACATAGGTTCGAGTCCTTGGAATACCACATGTATTCATTACTTTCATTGATTTCTTTAGTTGGGTTTATTTGTAAATTAATTGGAGAGTTGGTGAAAACAAATATGAATATACAATCAAGCACGACTAACACAGATCTCCAAACTTCAAACTCAAATCAGTGCACGGCTTTTGCATACACTCAAACTGACACGAGTTAAAGCAATGTATGTATGTATCTATGTATGTATATACTCAGGCCCAATTCCCACTTTTCCTATTTTTGTGTTTTGTGGGGTGTTTTTGTTTTTTTGTTTTTTTTTGGGGGGGGGGTAGCCGACTCAAGACAGAGCCCGAATAGGGACGACATAACAGAAAACAATGAACACACAAAAACAAAATAAAAAATTCACACACGTCTATAATCTTGTATATTATATACATTAGTTTCTCAATGGAACAGAGTGCAAGTGGAGGGTGCTAGTGAATACAAAACAAAAAACAAAAACAAAACTATACAAACAGCTGTAGTCAACGATGGGAATGAATTAGTAAAACAGAGAGTGATGATTAACCTTGTATCTATTTTTCCTGACCCCCGGCCCCCTCCCCCCCCAGAACAATTTCTAAGTGATAGTTATTATCCGAGAGAGAGAGAGAGAGAGAGAGAGAGAGAGAGAGAGAGAGAGAGAGAGAGAGAGAGAGAGAGAGAGAGAGAGAATATGAAAGATACTATCCTCCTTGCCACTCTATATAAAGGTTGCTTTTGTGACTGCCCTTTGATCTCTCTCTCTCTTTCTCTCTCTCTCTCTCTCTCTCTCTCTCTCTCTCTCTCTCTCTCTCTCTCTCTCTCTCTCTCTCTCTCTCTGTGGGGGTGTTTTAGTTTTTGCCCCTGTGTGTGTGTGTGTGTGTGTGTGTGTGTGTGTGTGTGTGTGTGTGTGCACAAAACAGCAATATATAATGCAGGATACATATAAAGTGCATGCAGCCATGACTGTTAAGCTTAATTAGAATGTAGAAGCAAAAATAATGATAATGATAGACTGATCGTGTTCAAGCTAGAGAACGTAAACAAACTAAACACTAATTGTGAGTATCAGTCTTATGTTATAATTGAATATACTGTATAATGATCAAGAGCTCAGACACAACCACTGCTTACTCCATTACAAACTGGGTTGATCAATTGCTTACCCATTTATGAATACAAGTTGCACAAATAAAAACAAATTGCACAAATGTATCTAGATGGGGGCCTTGGGGGTATTGTTTAAATATTAATTGAGTTTAGGGAGGAAACGAAAATAAAATAAAAGGAAAATAAAATAAAATCCTCCCCTTAATGGTTGAAATATTGGAACAAGTGTAACCTTTCAAATAAATGCTTACGACGGCACTCATGAAAGCATAACACTAGGCTGATCGTGTTCAAGATAGAGAACACAAACACATGTAATTCCAAGGAGTATAATAATTATGCTTCAATTGAATATATACCGAGTAGAAGAGCCCACACAGCAACCGCTCATTACCCCCTTACAAACTAGGTTAATTTTATAGTGATCATAATTATTATGTCCCTCTATTTAACTCCAAGAATAAATGAACAACCCTTTACACTACAATCATCACAACCAAAGGTATAGACCCATTGCAGGGGAGGGGGGTATTGCTCCCTAGACTATCAAGCTTTACAAAATCATCCCCGAGACCCCTTCAAGATTATTTTGTACATTTTTCAGTAGCTATATGTTCCGGACGAAGGCCAGTTCCTTTTAAATTACAGGCTCTTATATCCTATCTTTCCACCACACACATATCACAACACCAACCAAAACACACACACACACACAAATCACAACACCAACCAAAACACTCACACACACGTACCCATTATACACACACACACACAAATCACAACACCAACCAAAACACTCACATACACGCACCCATTACACACACAAACACACACACAAATCACAACACCAACCAAAACACTCACACACACGCACCCATTATACACACACACACAAATCACAACACCAACCAAAACACTCACACACAAAGAACCCCATTAACACAACAAAAAACACACACACACAAATCACAACACCAACCACAACACACAACACACACACTCACACACGCACCTATTACTCCCTCACAAACTAGGTTAATGTTATAATGTATATAATGATAGCCCACAATTTAAATGATATCAATTTTCCTCTTGCTCTCGTCCCACATTAGAAGATTAGTGTATGGTGTCAGGGGTCAATTAATGTATGGTGTCAGGGGTCAATTAGTGTATGGTGTCAGGGGTCAATTAGTGTATGGTGTCAGGGGTCAATTAGTGTATGGTGTCAGGGGTCAATTAGTGTATGGTGTCAGGGGTCAATTAGTGTATGGTGTCAGGGGTCAATTAGTGTATGGTGTCAGGGGTCAATTAGTGTATGGTGTCAGGGGTCAATTAGTGTATGGTGTCAGGGGTCAATTTAGTGATGTAGTAGTATTACCACTTATAATATTATTTTATATTTGCATTAGTGTGTGTTCGTTGTTTTGTGTTGCGTTTTGTGTTTTCCCTGTGCTTGCTCTGTCTTGAGTCGCCGCCCCCCCCCCCCCCAAAAAAAAGGGGGGGAAAAAGAGGGAAAAATAAAATAAATAGGAAAAGTGGGGATTGTGCCTGAGTAAATAGATAGATAGATAGATAGATAGATAGATAGATAGATAGATAGATAGATAGCATTAGTGTTTTATATTATTTTGTAGTATATAATTATTTTTATAACCGTAATAATTGTTGGGGAGATTAATTAACTTTTGTAGTTCTCAATTTCCTTACTAGAAATCAAAGTATCACTAATTATCGAAGAGTCTCTCTCTCTCTCTCTCTCTCTCTCTCTCTCTCTCTCTCTCTCTCTCTCTCTCTCTCTCTCCTTCTCTCTCTCTCTCTCTCTCTCTCCCTCTCTCTCTCTCTCTCTCTCTCTCTCTCTCTCTCTCTCTCTCTCTCTCTCTCTCTCTCTCTCTCTCTCTCTCTCTCTCTCTCTCTCTCTCTCTCTCACACACACACACACACACACACTATGATGGTCTGTAATTGCAGATTGTGGAGGAACAAATGTAGGGATGGGATTATATAACGACAAAAATAAGTGCCGGTTCCTCCTTGATTACAAGCTTGCTATCGTTCGCTAGTAAACAAAATCGACACCGAAATGGCACGAAAGGTCTTAATATTGACACAGAAATGGCACGAAAGATCTTAAAATCGCCAAACTAAGGGAACGAACGTCTTAAAATCTCAAAAGCTAATGGGGATAAACAAGAGGGAGAAGGGGGTCCAGTAAAAAAAAAATCCCCTTAAACTGAATGAAGGGGGGGCGACCTGCTTTTTGTTATTTCTGTCCTTTTCTCTCTTTCTCTGGCTTGTATCCATTCGGCCCCATTCAGCCAACTATTTTAAGACGTTTATCCCCCTCTAGGCGTCGATTTCTTCCTGGCGAGCGATAGCGAGCCAGCATTATATGAAGAAATCCGGCTTCGCCAGGGACATTTTTCTATCGAAAAATGTACAAATTTAGCCCCTGCTGTCAAACAAAAATAAAAAATATGCTGGCTCGTTACCGCTCACCAGTAAAAAAACTGACACCTGGATGGGGATAAACGTCTTAAAACAGTAGGCTGAATGGGGCCAAATGGATACAAGCCAGAGAAAGATAGAAAAGGACAGAACAAAAACAGGTCACCTCCCCTTAAAGAGTCTAGTAGTGTTTGCCAGAATATTAGGAGAGGATGAAAAGCGTCAAGAGGTCAACATAATGATATATTAATCAACCGTATAATGACCGTGGTGGAATGGATGTGATGAAGGGGGGATGGTCTGGGTTTTGTCTCTCTCTCTCTCTCTCTCCCCCCCCCCCCCCCCACCCCCCCACCCCCCCCCCCTGCTCTTATATTTAGCATATTAGCCGTGGGATTTTAAGATATTCCCCCTTTAGATTGTTGATTTTAAGATATTTCGTTCCATTTCTTCGTCAATATCAAGACATTTCGTCCCATTTAGGTGCCTTTTTCTTCCTGGCGAGCGATAGCGAGCCTGTAATTTAAGAGGAAGTGGCCTACGCCCAAGACATTTTTCTACCGAAAAATATAAACATTTATCTTGAAGAGTGTCTTGGGGGTGTTTATTCTTCTTGATAGATGTCTAGGGAGCACACTAAAATCCTCCCTTAAGAGAGGGACGAGTTCATTTCTCGCTAGCTTAAAAAACCGTATAATTGGCGTGGTGGAATGGATGTGGTTAATGTGTGTGTGTGTGTGAGTATATGGTATGTGTGTATATATGTACAGTATAGGCCTATATGATGAGTGTGTGTATGAATGTGTGAATATGTGCATGAGTGTGTGTACGGTCGCGCTAATAAGTCATGTCCCAGCTGTCATTACGTTTGGCTAGTTCTGTGCTGTATTAATGTCTGTCAGATGTTGAGTAGGGTGGGTAAGTGTAAGGAACACGTTTGGTATATCTAACTCAAAAAGAAGAAATCATGTGCAAATATTGAGGATACCAATTATTGATCAAAACATAATTGGTACCGAGACATCACTTATTAGCGCGACTGTACCTATATGTGGGTATATACAAAATGCGTTCTTATACTTGCGTGTGTGAATAATGAATGTCTTATCATCTCATTAATGTTATTATTCTCTAAATCTATGGACTGCGTCACCACTTTCTGTGTCGCTCCCTTATATATATCACCCAAGATATCTAACTATCTATCTATCTGTCTATCTCGTAATATCGATCTATTTCGTACCATCTATCAGTTTCTATCTATCTGTCTCGTACTATCTGAACATTTGTCTACTGATATGCCTAGCTATCTATTAATCTGACTCTCTCTCTCAGGCCAAATCTCCGCACCTGACAACAAGACGCTCCTCTCCCCTATCAGCCAACAACAACAACTTAAGCAGCAGCAACCACAACCATCAAACCAAAACAACACATAGAACAACCAATCAAGCACACATCAATACCCAGCACCTGACAAGACCCCCCCCCCCCATCCCCTCCAGCCCACACACCTCCCTCAGCCCCCCACGCAACCCACAACAACAACAGGAATTCCACAGAACTGGGCAGGCAGGCAGGCAGGCAGGTGCACACACACACACACACACACACACACACACACACACACACACACACACACACCCGAGCGGTTGGCGTTTATCGGTACATATCAATTTGGTGCATGCTTAAGAGTACATTTTTCGATTTTCAAACCTAAATTACACTAACCTAACCTAACCTAACCTAACCTACCTAACCTAACCGAAAACACTCCATTTCAACGTATTTTAAAGAGGTGTGTACCGATGAACTGTCGCCCCCAAACCTCATGTACCTGTAAACCTACAAATATCCATAGATTTGTACCAATAAACACACAACCACTCGTCCACACACACACACACACACACACACACACACACACACACACACACACACACACAACACACACACACACAACAACACCACACACAGACCAGAGGAGAGAGAGAGATGATGAGACGAGGGGAGATGCGAGAGAGGAGGAAGAGAGATGAGCGTGAGAGAGATGGATGAGAGAGTAGAGAGAGCGAGAGGAGAGGAGAGAGAGAGAGCAGAGAGCACGAGAGAGGAGAGAGAGATGAGAGAGATCGAGAGAATGGACAGAGGATGATGAGAGAGAGAGAGACCAAAAAAAATTATCATATATTGCGACAACCTTCCTAGTGTCCAGTATGCCAATGAGTGTGTGGGTGTGGGTGTGTGTGTATGTGTGTAAGGGTGTATGTATCATGGCTGTGGTGGTGGCGTCACTCTCCTTAACCTTTACCCAGGACCATCTCTGAGTTTAGGGAGATTAACAAATAAAGTCATAAGAAGGTCTACAAGGGTCAGGCAGCCTTTGAGGGCATACAGCCGCCATTCCAGAAACTACACTCTGTTTATAATTAACTGACGATAACTTGAATCCCTTAGCAGCTTATTTATCGATACTTAACCCTTTGAGTACCAGCGACGTGTGTTATATTTTATTCTACCTATATTTAGACGATTGTGTGCAGTTTGGGAAGGGTCTGTGGTAGCTAAAAGTGTTGGTTGAGATAGTTTGGGAAGGGTCTGTGGTAGCTAAAAGTGTTGGTTGAGATAGTTTGGGAAGGGTCTGTGGTAGCTAAAAGTGTTGGTTGAGATAGTTTGGGAAGGGTCTGTGGTAGCTAAAAGTGTTGGTTGAGATAGTTGGGGGAAGGGGTCTGTGGGGCTAGATAAACAGTGTTGGTTGAGCTAGTTTGGGCAGGGTCGTAGCTAACAAGTGGTGCGTTGCAGAGAGTTTTGGGGGAAGGGTCTGTGGTAGCTAAAAGGGTTTGGTGCGATAGTTTGGGGAAGGCTCTGTGGTAGATAAAGGTGTTGGTTTGAGCTAGTCTTGGGAAGGGGTCTGTGGTAGCGAAAAGTGTTGGTGGAGGATAGTTTGGGAAGGGTCGTGTGCGTTAGCTAAAAAGTGTTGGTTGAGATAGTTTGGGAAGGGGTCGGGTGTGGTAGACTAAAAGTGTGGGTGGAGATAGTTTGGGAAGGCGTCTGTGTGGTCGCTAAAAGTTGTTGGTTGAAGATGTTTGGGAAGGGCGCGTGGTAGCTAAAAGTGTTGGTTGAGATAGTTTGGGAAGGGTCTGTGGTAGCTAAAAGTGTTGGTTGAGATAGTTTGGGAAGGGTCTGTGGTAGCTAAAAGTGTTGGTTGAGATAGTTTGGGAAGGGTCTGTGGTAGCTAAAAGTGTGGGTTGAGATACTTTGAAGCCATATTATTGCTAGAGGTCCTTCCTAAGCTGCTTATAATCGTCTAATAGTTGCCAGATTATGCTGAAAATGGCGTCCCTGGTACTCAATGGGTTAATGGACACATAAAACTACTGTGTCTCTGCATCATATTAAGACCACCACAAGGGTAGAAGCCCCCCTAACCCTCTGGGGACAGAGAAACTGACAGCCATATAGATAGATAGATAGATAAATAGATATAGATAGATAGATAGACATATAGATAGATAGACATATAAATAGATAGATAGATAGATAAATAAGTGGGTGAGGAGGGAGGTTATCATGCATTCAAAGATACTCCCCGCTGAAGGTTAATAAGTGGGTGAGGAGGGAGGTTATCATGCAATTCAAAGATACTCCCCGCTGAAGGTTAATAAGTGGGTGAGGAGGGAGGTTATCATGCATTCAAAGATACTCCCCGCTGAAGGTTAATAAAGTGGCGGCTGAGGAGGGAGGTTATCATGCATTCAAAGATACTCCCCGCTGAAGGTTAATAAGTGGGTGAGGAGGGAGGTTATCATGCATTCAAAGATACTCCCCGCTGAAGGTTAATAAGTGGGTGAGGAGGGAGGTTATCATGCATTCAACGCTTGCTCCCCGCTGAAGGTTATTAAGTGGGTGAGGAGGGAGGTTATCATGCATTCAAAGATACTCCCCGCTGAAGGTTAATAAGTGGGTGAGGAGGGAGGTTATCATGCATTCAAAGATACTCCCCGGTGAAGGTTAATCCAATAAATAAATATAGATAGCGAGAGAGAGGGGTTGTGTCATGCACTCAAACATTCCAATACACTCCATGGTAAAGGTTAAGCAGAATGACGCCATCATTACTTCTATGAATATGATACACACACACATTGACAGGCACCACCTCAGGCACTAATAAACATGCCGCTATTACATACCGCTATTACATCTCTATCTTACCTATACTCTCTGCGCCGCTACTGGTGTGGTGTACTTTACGTCAGTTGTATTACACTAGTTGTATTTGCGGGAGTGAGCATGCTCGTTAATTCCCGCTGTGTTGAGATATCAATCACGCTATTCTATCTGTTCTCTTGTTGTCACTTCGGTTAGGTAAATAGCTATAAGAAACCAAATGAAGATCAGTATATTAATTGTTGTTTGTTTTACTTTCCCTGTGTGTGTGTGTGTGTGTGTGTGTGTGTCACGTAAACACACACACACTACAAAACCCAAACATCTGCCATTTAACCACGTGTGCCACTAAGTGTATAAGTAAGCTTGTGTCACCCTCCACTCCTAGTTTTCATAACACATCTTTTTTATCTGTATATTTGTTTTTCGTCATGCACTACTTAACCCCTTTAGTACCGGTGACATCTTTTTCGATCTATTCTGGCAACTATTAAACGGTTTATATATAGTTTGGGATAGGATCGTTCGCTCAAATTTTTTAAAGGCTACAAGGAATATCTCAATTACGTCCTTTTAGCTACCATATATCCTTCCTAAGCTTCATATAATCCTTTAAGCTACCATATTATATCCTTCCTAAGCTTCATATAATCCTTTTAGCTACCATATATCCTTCCTAAGCTTCATATAATCCTTTTAGCTACCATATATCCTTCCTTTCCTAAGATGTCATATACAACCTTTAGCTATACCAGAGTAGACTTCCTAAAGCTTTCATATAATTCCTTGTAGCTACCAATATTATACTTTCTCACGATTCATATAAGCCTGTTAGCTACCATATATTCCGTCCTAAGCTTCATATAATCCTTTGAGCTACACGATATATGCCTTCCTAAGCTTCATATAATCCTTTTAGCTACCATATATCAGTCCCTAAGCTTCATAGAATCATTGGTAGCTACCAGCATATATCCCGTCCTAAGCTTCCATATAATCCTTTTAGTACCAAACCATAATTATCCTTCCCTAAGCTTCATATAATCCTTTTAGCTTAACATATATCCTTCCTAAGCGCATGGAATCCTGTTAGCTTACCTTTTATTGTATATATCCTTCATAAGCCTTAATATATTCCTTTTAGCTACCATATATCCTTCCTAAGCTTCATATAAGCCTTTTAGCTACAATCATGATCCTTCTCCTAAGCTTCATTATAATACTTTTAGCTACCATATAGCCTTCCTAAGCTTCCTTAAAGCCGGTTAGCTACCATATATTCTTATAAGCTTCATAATAACCATTTTAGCTACCATATATCCTTCACTAAGATTCATATAATACTTTGAGCTACCAGATATCTTCCCTAAGCTTCATATAATCCTTTTAGCTACCATATATCCTTTTGCTAAGCTTCATAGGTAATACGTTTAGGTACCATGAGCCTTATAAGCGGCATATAAGCCTGTTAGCTACCATATATCCTTCCGACAGCTTCATATAATCCTGTTAGCTACCATATATCCTTCCTAAGCGTCACTATTAAGAATTGTAGCTACCATATATCCGTTCCTAAGCTTAATATAATCCTTTTAGCTACCATATATCCTTCCAAAGCTATATATACTCCTTGTAGCTTACCATATAGCCTTCCTAAGGCTTCATACAATGCCTTGTAGCTACCATATATCCTTAGTAAGTCTCATATAATCCTTTTAGCTACCATATATCCTTCCTAAGCTTCATATAATCCTTTTAGCTACCATATATCCTTCCTAAGCTTCATATAACCCTTTTAGCTACCATATATCCTTCCTAAGCTTCATATAATCGTCCACATGTAGCTAAAATGAAAAAAGAAAAATTGTCAGTAAAGAAGGGGTTAACCCCGACTGTACCGGCGACATGTTTGTAATCTGATTCCAGCTACAGATAGACGATTTTATGAAGCCTAGGAAGGATATATGATAGCTAAAAGGATTAATTAAGATAGTCTGCAGCCTTTAAATTGATAAGACTTCCTTCCTAAGCTGAATGGAATCGTCTAATAGTTACCAGTATATAATGAACAGAACGTCACCGGTACTGAATGAGTTAATCCTGTAGGTACGATGATGGCGTCAACTTTATTATTATTTTTTTTTTTTATGTTTTCGTGTTTTTTTTATTGTATTTTCTTATTTTTGTCATTCACTCCTTTTTACTACTACATTCGCGACTTAATCACCTCAGTCTCAAAATCGTCAAACTAAAGGGGGCGAACGTCTTAAAATCTCAAAACTACTGGGGCTAAACATGAGGGAGAAAGGTAGGGGTCCAGTAAAAACAAACACGGTCCAAGAATTGTAGAGAATAATAATCATCATAAGAGGAATACACTGAGGGCCCTTATACCTTTCGGTTCTGACTCAACGAAGGAAGAGAATGACGAGGGGACAATTGTATGGTATCAATGTTTATGTTATTTACCCGAAAAGATGATATTTATGACATGGTTAGAGTGATTGGCGG
>CM064506.1:2268320-2405820 GCA_032716605.1 Paralithodes platypus
CATTCCTCCCCGCCCTCCTTCCTCCTTAGTGCCAGGAATATCTTTAGGAACTTAGGGAGGGAGAGGGAATGGTCGTCTGTGGTTTATTTTAGATTGTTTTGGTTTTTCATGTTGTTTTCGTGTTGCAGTTTTCTTAGTATTGCTACTATTGACTGTTAATTTCCTTTTTTTTTCACCCTCTTCTTCTTCTTCTGTCTTCTTTTTCTTCCTTGTCTTTTTCCTTATTTTTTCTTCTATCTTATTAATATTATCTTTATCTTCTTCTCGTTCTTCTTCTTCTTTTTCTTCTTCTTCCTCCTCACTTTATTGGTGTTCTTGTTTATAGCGCCTATGACCATCCTGGAGCCAATATCCATACCATTTGCAATATTCTTGTAACCTCCTCGCCTACCTCCCTCCCTCCCTCCTTCCTTTCTGTTTTTCCTTCCTTCCTTCTCTCCCTTCCTTCCTTCTCTCCCTTCCTCCCTCCTTCCTTCCTTCTCTCCCTCCCTTCCTCCCTTCTCTGCCTCCTTCCCTCCATTCGTCTTTCCTTCCCTCCTTCCCTCCATTCTTCCTTCCTTCATTCATTCATTCATTCATTCATTCATTCCCTCCTCCCTCCCCTCCTCCCTCCCTCCCCTCCTCCCTCCCTCCCCTCCTCCCTCCCTCCCTCCTTCCCCTCCCCTCCCCTCCCCTCCCCTCCCCTCTCTCCCTCTTTTCTTGATGCTGCGAATATCTTAGTAGCTGAGGGGGGGAGGGAGAGAGAGGTAGATTGGATGGTTGGTTGGTTGGAAGGGAGAAAGGTTGGTTTGTAGGTAGAGAGGTTGATTGGTAGGTAAATAGGTAGGTTGTGAGGGAGGTAGGTAGGTTGATTGGTTGGTTGCTAGGTAGGTACTGTAGATAGGTTGGTTGGTAGGTAGGTAGATAGGTTGGTTTGTAGGGAGGGAGGTAAGTAAGTAAGTAGGAAGGTAAGTAAGTAGGTAGGAAGGAAGGTAAACAAGGATGGAAACACACAGACAATATACGTAAACAAACCAGTAGACAAGCAAACACACTAACACTAAAAACAAACAAACAAACCAGTAGACAAGCAAACACACTGACACTAAAACCAAACAAACCAGTAGACAAGCAAACACACTGACACTAAAACCAAACAAACAAACCAGTAGACAAGCAAACACACTGACACTAAAACCAAACAAACAAACCAGTAGACAAGCAAACACACTGACACTAAAACCAAACAAACAAACCAGTAGACAAGCAAACACACTGACACTAAAACCAAACAAACAGAATCCTATCACTCGCTAATAACTAATCCACAAGTAATACAAACAATAATAACAAATAGAAAATCTGAATAAACAATAAACAATAAACAAATAGTATGTGTTAATTAAAATGCACACAAACACAAATTATGTGACAGTATGTCTTTATTAGAAGTGAATGAAAAGTATAAAGCATGAATTGTGAGAGTTGAAATACGTGGAGTTATCAACATTCAAAACACACACACACACACACACACACATTTTGAAAGGCACCAAAGCGAGAAAAATACAAACCTATCACTTCTTGTTTGCCCCCCCCCCCCCCCCCACACACACACACACACACAAACACACTCCGTCCAATTCTGTTCACTTCTGTTAACCAAACAAAACGAACACATATTTGTTCTCCGTGTGGCAGTCCCCAAAGCCACTATACATACAGTACATGGAAATGGTAGATATCGGGAATTATAGGGAATGTAAAGTATAAGAAAAGAAAAGGCCCATTCCATGAAATTACTGGAAATGGTAGATATCGGGCGTTATTATGTGGATATCTAAAGTATAAGAAAATTAAACGCTCAAGGAGGTGTTTTTTTTTTTTATTTATTTATATAATTTTTTTTTTTATTCTGGACCCCCTTTTGCCTCTAGCATTTTCCCGGCCCCAGACCTCCCGGAGAGGTTCCGGTCTCAGCAGGCAGACACGCAGCGGAACCATATCACAATGCCCGCCCACCTCACATCTAGGCATGACCTTTCATATTTACCGCCACCCCGGGCCAGGCACCTGACGGACTATTTGCTAGTCCAACTCGCGCCCTCTCCCCTCTCCCCAACGCCCGCGTTATTACTCATCTATTCACTAGCATTCTCCATTCAATTATTACCACTTACCTTGCCTGTTCTACAGTCATCTCTCTATCTTCCATTTCTTGTACTACACAATCTCTCCATCTCAACGGAGATCTTCCTAGCCCTCTACCTCCCCTTGTATCTGACCAATATACTGTCTTTGTAAGCCTTTCATCTTCCATATACTGTCTTTGTAAGCCTTTCATCTTCCATATACTGTCTTTGTAAGCCTTTCATCTTCCATATACTGTCTTTGTAAGCCTTTCATCTTCCAGTCACTCAACATGACCATACCAGCTCAGCACCCTGCTGTCGACTCTAACCGACAAGGGTTCCTGCTGCTGTCTCAGCCCCATACATCACTGTTGGTACAATCAGTTGGTACACTGTTGGTACAGTTGGTACACTGTTTTTTAGGTAGTAGGGGTAGGCAGCCCCGCCCAGGGAAGTACTACCGCCAAGGTTTCGGGAGACTCAGGGAATAGCCTGAATTCCATTTTCTCTCCCAGGCCTTGGTAGCTGGATACATATCTTTCTGCCTCACACATCAGGGGTATCAGGAAAACCCTCTTTATATAACATACACATCCAAATTCACGACATTGCCCTACATCGCTATCCTCTATCCATAAAATACTACTCTTCCCACTACATATCATACAGGTAACACCATACACTTACCTTATAAATATGGCAGTACAATTGTTAAGAGCAAACCTGGTGGTCCCTCGGATATCCACCCCCGGCAGGGTTGGGTTATTGACACAGGGCCCTCCCGGTCGTCATCATGCGACTGTGTCAAGAGCATTGCAACGTCCCAAAGCTGCTTGTCAGTACAGCTATTTCTTTAGTAATATAAGGGGACTTCACTCTAACATCAATTCTGTACACCAATTTCTTCAAGCAGAATCCCCTACTCTCCTTTTTTTGACAGAGACTCAAGTAACATCCACATCTGACCACATCTAGATTTAATTTTCCAGGTTATCAACTGCTCCAAAATTTCAGACCTAAAGGTGGTGTATGTTGCTTCGAAAAAATCTGAAATTGCCCTGGAGGAGGTTAATAGTTTCAATTGTCCCTATGTGATTATTCTATATACAAATTAATTTCTGCTGGTAAATTTAAATACATATGTTGCATATACCGTTCCCCAAATACTCCTCCAGAGCAAAGTCTTTTTGATTCTCTGTCCTCACAACTCAGTGTCCTCAACTTAAATGCTTCTTCTGAAATCACTGTGTTGGGTGATTTTAATGTCCATAATGTTGAATGGCTCACTCATTCAGCCAGGACTGATGATGCTGGTCTTGAATGTGAGCTATTTGCAGACTCATTTAATCTCATTCAACTAGTCAACCAACCCACCCGTGTACCAGATAATCCTAATCATAATTCCCACCTACTGGACTTATTTTTAACAACCAATTCAGAAGAAAAATTATGATGTTACAGTGAGCTCCCCACTTGGATCTTCTGATCACTGTCTGATACAGGCCACCTGTCTATCACCTACCACACCTTCCCACTCTGAACCTGTTTTGGTGACTAAATGGCATTACGATAGGGCAGACTGGGAGGGTCTTCAAGGTTTCTTTATTGATATTCCCTGGACCTCTTTCTTTTCTAATGATGCACACTCTACCTTGAGCCACATACAAGATTTTGTAAAATTGGAATGGAAACTTTTATTCCTCATCAAAAGTACAGTAAAAGATCTAATTCACCTAAATGGTTTGACCATAATTGTGCTAGAGTAACTGAACAAAAAGCAATAGCCTACAATGCATACACAAGTTCAAAAACACATGAAGCCTTTAATTACTTTAGAAACATCAGAAATCATGCCAAAAAACTGTATTAAACCTAACTAAATCAAACTTTCTCCATAAGCAGGCAAATAAACTTCTAAATAATCCAAATGATAACAAAATATTTTGGTCTACTCTTAACTCATTCAAATCAAACTTCACTACTGCTTCATCCATTCCACCATTAAAATCTCCGACTGGCAATCTTGTAAGTGACCACGAGGTAAGCTAACCTTCTTGCAGATATTTTCTCCACCAACTCAACCTTAGATGAAAATAAATCAAGATGTCCCTGTACTTAATTTTAATTCACCTGAAATTCCCTCACTTAAGATCCACACCAGACATGTCAAAACTATTTTGCAGAATCTCTCAGTAGATAAGGCTCCTGGTCCAGATGAAATTCCTCCAATAGTACTTAAGAATTGCTCCTTGGTGCTCGCTCCTGTATTGGCAAAATTTTTCCGTCTGTGTACTCATACCTCATGCTTCCCAGTACCCTGGAAAGAAGCAAACATCCATCCAGTTCCTAAAAAAGGTGCCTCTTCAGATCCATCAAACTACAGACCAATAGCTATAACTTCCACTCTTGGCAAAGTTTTTGAAATTATATTAAATAATCACATCATTAAGCATCTGGAGAATAATAAATTAATCAGTGATAGGCAATATGGTTTTAGACGATGTCGATCAAATGCAGACATTCTTTGCCTTCTTACGCATCAAATCAACCAAGCTACAGACCAACATGGTGAAACACATACAATAGCACTGTATATATCTAAGGCATTTGATAGAGTCTGGCATCAATCCTTATTGTCGAAGATGTCACACTACGGCCTTGCATCATTAGTTCCACTAATTTCTTCTTATCTTCATAACAGAAAAAAATATGTGTAATGGTAGATGGCCTTTATTCTCAATTTCACTCAATAAAGGCTGGTGTTCCCCAGGGATCAGTTTTGGCCCCAACTCTGTTCCGCATTCATATCAATGATCTCATATCTACCACTCATAATCCAATACATTCCTACGCAGATGACTCAACACTCCACAGTTCCTTCACATTTACCAATTCTTCACCCAACCCGATCTTAAAAATTCAAAAATAAACACTGCAATTTCTCTGAACCAGGACCTTTCTAGAATTAATGAATGGGGACAAGAGAATCTAGTTTCCTTTAATGCACAGAAAACCAAGTACATTCAATTTTCTAACCGACAGAATCTCACTGACTCCCATATATTTTTTAATGATGTAAATATTCCCACTTCCCCTAGTATTGACATTCTCGGTGTAACATTAACTACTAACTTGAGCTGGACACATTATGTTAGAGGCATTGCTAAGAATGCCTCTAAAAAACTGGGACTCCTGTACAGAGTTCGAGAATTCTTCACTGACGAGCAGTTGGCCGTAATATATAAAAGTCATGTGCGCTCTCAGATGGATTACTGTTCACCTCTGTGGGGTGGAAGTGGAGTGGTTGCATTGAGGCAGTTGGACAAAATTCAAAATAAAGCTATTAGATTAATCAATAACCCTGCAATCACACAGGACCTTCCTACATTAGCCATACGAAGAAACGTTGCATCCCTTGCATTATTCTACAGATATTTTCACAGCAATTGTTCCGAGGAACTTGCTTCAATTGTGCCGCCTCTCCACATCTTTCCCCGTAGAACTAGGGCAGCTGAGAGCGCCCATGAATTTACACTTTCTCCTCCACAATGCAGAACTTCTGCTTATCAGAATTCATTTATCCCCAGAGCTACTACTCTTTGGAATTCACTTCCCTCGAATTGCGTTCCACAAACTTACAATCAACAAATGTTTAAATCCAGTTGTTACAAACTTTTTATGAATGGAGGATGCCTTTAGGCACATGGACCTTTTTGTTTTATCTGTGTTTTTCCTTCCTCCGTTCATTGTCTCTTTAAAAAAAAAAAAAAAAAAAAAAAAATCGGAGGTATTAAGTGTTGTCATAGATTCCAGTGGTTTTCGCTCAAAAAGTGGTATTGGTATCTTTATAGTTACTGGGAAAAGTGCTTATCCCTCAGAGTATTAGTCAGTGTCCGAAACATCTGACAACACTTATTAACCTCGACCGTACAACTATCCCTTGATGCATTGTATTGGAATGGTAAGTCTATAATATAAAGCCTCAATAAATGTTGTACGGCTTGTATGAAGTGGTGGGTGTGCTGGAATACCGCTCACTAGTGAAGTTAACAACCAACATGCTAAGGTCGTAAATCCTGGCAATACCTCGCCTACTTTGATACTTACAGTCACGCAAACACCCAAGCACACATTATACATCTCTCTCTCTCTCTCTCTCTCTCTCTCTCTCTCTCTCTCTCTCTCTCTCTCTCTCTCTCTCTCTCTCTCTCTCTCTCTCTTTTCTCTCTCCCCGCTCTCTCTCTTATCTCTCTCTCTATCTCTCTATCTCTCTCCCCTCTCTCTCTCAGTCAGGGATGCATGTGGTAATATGTATGCATGTGTCATGTTTGTATGTATGTGTATGCTAATTGTGTGTGTCTGGTGGAAGGGAATGTGTGTTTGGGTGTGTGTATGTATGTGTGTGTGCCACCTCGTAAATCCAGGAAATAGCTCACCTCCCTTAATGTGCACACACACGCAGGCAGAGGTGCACACTTGCATAAACACGCACACAGACAGGGGTGCATGTGTGTAATGTATGTGTGTAGTGAATATGTACAAAGGAAGTACAAAGGAAATCAAGCAACAACAGGTCTAGTGACCCTTCTAGGCTGCTTGTCCTCCAAAACACTGAGGATCAAGTGTCCAATCAGTGGTTTAAAGTGGGTAAGGGAATATTGGAAAGGGAACTACTGCCCTGGAACTAATGTCCGTGGCAGGACTAGGAAGTTAGTAGGGGACATATGGGTAAGTAACTGAGGGGAGGATAAAATAAAGTTATTCATTTACAAACCCAGTCAGTCGCGGGTTTGATGCGGATATTTGTCTAGGCGGAGTTTAAATGAATCAACGGTGCTGCAGTCTATAACGTCTCGGGGAAGCCCATTCCACAAGTTGACAACTCGATTGAAGAAGAAATTCTTAGATTCGTGTGAGTTAAAAGATTTACCAATAATTTTGCAACCGTTTCCCCGCGTGTAATTAGATTGGTCGATAGTGAAGTACTTACTACAGTTCATATTGTCATGTATGTGTGTGTTGGGAGGGAGGGAATGTGTGAGTGTGGGTGTTTACTTGTGTGTGTGTATGAGTGTATACTGTACATTTGTGTGTGTGTTTGATTGCACACACACACACACACATATACAGTATTTTAGATATTACATTTAAAGTGGTAGAGGCATATAATTATAAACACATGTTATCCTTATCATAACACACACAGACAACCATTATCATCATCATAACACATTACTGTCCTGGTCATTAACCCGGTGTTGCATTTTGAAGCCTCCGAAATGCAAATATAAGGTATTGAATTAATAATAAGTTTCAGTTAAACTTGAAACAAAATCAAATATATATTTCACTAAAATAAATATATACAATCACAGTTCAGCATATTACTAGTCACACAAATGTATGTAGTAAAAAAATAAAAAAATAAAAAATATATACTGTACTCTGTCTCTCTATATATATTTATTTATTTAACAATTCCATGGGCGTAGGTGTCGTATAGAACCTTGATGAGTTATACCTGCAGTTTGTCTTTAATAGTAATAAGGTGGGAAGCATTAGAAACTTATAAAGCGAAAAAATACCTTGTACTACACGTCGAGAAAAATGAATTACAGAGTACGAAAGGTGAATCACATGCTATTATACCTGGTCTGAGCTTTAATATTCAAGGTAATACATGGACTCTTTGGCCAGCTTAGAGTGCTTCTAAAGTTAAATCATATAATGGGTTTATTTGAGGGGTTATAGAAATAGGGGAGGCATAGCAAATCCCCACCCCCACATACATAATAAGATGGGGTATTAATTTTGTTTATTATGCACTAAGGATACATTGCAGAGAGAGAGAGTGAGAGTGTGTTAGCTTTAGAGGGATATTAGTTGTGTTTATTATTCTTTAAGGATTCATTACAGAGAGAGAGAGAGAGTGAGAGTGGGAGTGAATTAGAGGGATATCAGTTATGTTTATTATTCTCTAAGGATTCATTACAGAGAGAGAGAGAGTGAGAGTGGGAGTGAATTAGAGGGATATTAGTTGTCTTTATGGTTCTCTAAGGATTCATTACAGAGAGAGAGAGAGAGAGAGAGTGAGAGTGGGAGTGAATTAGAGGGATATTAATTGTGTTTATGGTTCTCTAAGGATTCATTACAGAGAGAGAGAAGATGAGAGAGTGAGAGTGATGGATAAGTTGTCTTTATGGTTCTCTAAGGATTCTTACAGAGAGAAAAGTGGAGTGGGAGTGAATTAGAGGGATATTAGTTGTGTTTATTGTTCTCTAAGGATTCATTACAGAGACATTCATAACACATTCATAGCACGAGAGAGAGAGAGAGATGGATAGGGGCAGGGGGGGGGGGGATATACCGTAGCAAGGTGAATTAAATATATGTATTAGGGCCTATGTACAAAGAATATATTACACATATACAGAAAGGACCATGGAGAGAGAGAGAGAGAGAGAGTTAGAGTTAGTTAGTTTTATTAGATGTGTTAATTATTCCCTAAGGATTCATTACACGGAGAGAGAGAGAGAGAGAGAGAGAGAGAGAGAGAGAGAGAGAGAACAAAAATTGAAAATCATTGTTTATTACGCACTAAAGATTCATTACAGAGAGTCTGAATCAGAATATTTATTTTTCCATTTTACAATGGTTCTTCACATAAAACATTACAAAAGAATTATATATATATATATAAATACAGTATATAATTATACTGTATATATATATACAGTATATTATATATATATATTTTATATATATATATATATATATATAAATACAGTATATATATCTATAAAATATACATATTTATACAGTATAGGTACATATATATATATATATATATCTATATATATATATATATATAGATCTATATAGTATATAATATATATACTATATATATACAGTATATAATATACAGTATACAGTATATATATATATATATATATATATATATATATATATATATATATATCGTATATATATATATATTATTATATATTACAACAAGAGGAAGAGAGAGAATGAGAATTAGTTATATTAAATGAGTTTATTATTCTCTAAGGATTCATTAAAGAGAGAAAGAGAGTGTGAGCAAGAGAAAGAGAGAGTGTGAGTGAGCAGGAGCAGGAGGGAGAGATATTTATTACATATATTACACACCAAGGCAACATTACAGACCCCCGTAAAGGAATATATACCGGTACTGTGTGTATTAACCCCTTCACCACCATAAAGGAATATATACCGGTACTGTGTGTATTAACCCCTTCACCACCATAAAGGAATATATACCGGTACTGTGTGTATTAACCCCTTCACCACCATAAAGGAATATATACCGGTACTGTGTGTATTAACCCCTTCACCACCATAAAGGAATATATACCGGTACTGTGTGTATTAACCCCTTCACCACCATAAAGGAATATATACCGGTACTGTGTGTATTAACCCCTTCACCACCCAAAGGAATATACCGGTACTGTGTGTATTAACCCCTTCACCACCATAAAGGAATATATACCGGTACTGTGTGTATTAACCCCTTCACCACCATAAAGGAATATACACCGGTACTGTGTGTATTAACCCCTTCACCACCATAAAGGAATATATACCGGTACTGTGTGTATTAACCCCTTCACCACCATAAAGGAATATAGACCGGTACTGTGTGTATTAAAGGGAGATTGCACTGACAACGTGGTTTTTCTGGACACCCTTCTCCCTCATGTTTAGACCCATTAGCTTTAATTATTTAAGATGTTCGCCCCATTAGTTTGGTGATTTTAAGACCATTCGGACCATTTTTCTCTTATTTAAGTCCTTTCGTGCCATTTAATGTCGATTTTTTTTTCCTGGCGAGCGAGAGCGAGCATGTATTTTTGGAGGAATCTGCATTCGCTCGATTATAATTTCTTTAAATCGAAGGGGGATCTTGGTTGTATTTGTGTATAGCTTGATGGAGGTTTAGGGAGCAAACTAAAAAAACTCCCCTTAACCCTTTGAGTACTAGCGACGTGTTACATTTTTTTGTAGCAATATTTAGACGATATTATGCAGCTTAGGAAGGTTCTGTGGTAGTTGAAAGAGTTGGTTGAGATAGTTTGAAGCCTTATTATTGCTAGAGGTCCTTCCTAAGTTGGATAAACTCGTCTAATAGTGGCCAGAATACGATGAAAAGGACGTCCCTGGTACTGAAGGGGTTAACTAAACACTCAAGATTATCACGCATATTGACAGTTTATTCTGGCTATCAATAGACGATGTTATACCATTTAGGAAGGATCTGTGGGAATTAGATGGGTAAAGACTATCTCAGTTACCCCTCTGACATAGAATTTCGGTGTGAGTATCCTAGGTTCGAGTCCTTGGAGTACCACATGTATCCATTAGTTTCATTGGTTTCAATTAGTTAAGTGTATTTGTAAATTATTTGGTTTGGGTTGGTGAAAACAAATATGAATCCAAACACCCATTCCTTCTCTGAGTAGAATCATCTCATGAGGGCCAGGAAACAGAAAATAAGATGCGTCATTGTATCTTGGAAGGGTTAAGAAGGTCTCGTGCCCCCCCCCCCCCCATACCCCACTCTCAAGGTCGTCACCCCCCCTCCCCCCCCCACACTCTCACATCCCCCCCATCTCCTTATAGTGTCATTATGCCTTTATAGTGAGATAGAGAGAGAGAGAGGGGGGGGGGGGGAGAGAGAGAGGAGATAAGTGAGGAAATTAGGATGTTTATTATGTACTAAAGATTCATTACACGGAGAGAGAGAGAGAGAGAGAGAGAGAGAGAGAGCAGGCATTCATACTGACTTGCTTGAGGTCCAGGATCTTCAAAATAAACCTTAAATTAGTCGTGTGTCTGTTTCGTTTTCTTTGTATTCTGCTCCACATTCTTTATGAACCCCAATTTTGTTGTCTATGTGAATGAGGGAGACAAAAGGAATAACTGCCTGCAGCGAGTGCCTCCCCCAGATTTCAAAGAGTGACAGGGCCGAAATCAAGGGACGTTCGAGCTATAATTGTTAGGTTCTATTTGTTTACCTATATTTTGATAGCTTGTATGCCTGTATTGATTGATTGATCGAACATCCAAGCTATTTATGCCTCAAAGCTATTTATGATCTAAGATATCACCCTAAACTATATATTCCCCAAATTATTTATGACCCCAAGCTATTTATGACACCAAATTATTTATGACCCCAAGCTATTTATGACACCAAATTATTTATGACCCCAAGCTATTTATGACACCAAGTTATTTATGACCCCAAGTATTTTGACACCAAATTATTTATGACCCCAAGCTATTTTATGACACCAAATTATTTATGACCCCAGCTATTTAGACACCAAATTATTTTATGACCCCAAGCTATTTATGACACCAAATTATTAGGACCCCAAGCTATTATGACACCAAGTTTTTATGACCCCAAGCTATTTATGACACCAAGTTATGAACCCAAGCTATTATGACACCAAATTATTTATGACCCCAAGCTATTTATGACACCAAGTTATTTATGACCCCAAGCTATTTATGACACCAAATTATTTATGACCCCAAGCTATTTATGACACCAAATTATTTATGACCCAAGCTATTTATGACACCAAATTATTTATGACCCCAAGCTATTTATGACACCAAATTATTTATGACCCCAAGCTATTTATGACACCAAGTTATTTATGACCCCAAGCTATTTATGACACCAAATTATTTATGACCCCAAGCTATTTATGACACCAAATTATTTATGACCCCAAGCTATTTATGACACCAAATTATTTATGACCCCAAGCTATTTATGACACCAAATTATTTATGACCCCAAGCTTATGACACCAAGTTATTTATGACCCCAAGCTATTTATGACACCAAATTATTTATGACCCCAAGCTATTTATGACACCAAATTATTTATGACCCCAAGCTATTTATGACACCAAATTATTTATGACCCCAAGCTATTTATGACACCAAATTATTTATGACTCCAAGCTATTTATGACACCAAGTTATTTATGACCCCAAGCTATTTATGACCCCAAATTATTTATGACCCCAAGCTATTTATGACCCCAAGCTATTTATGACACCAAGTTATTTATGACCCCCCCCCCCCAGCTATTTATGATGCTCTGAATGACCCCAATGATTATAACCGTGATTAATTAGTGTCCCTCTCTCCCTTTACAGGTAAGTTGTTGACCTTTGACCTGTTACCTGAGAACCACATCACCCTCAGGTAAGATCAGTGCTGGGTAACCCTTTTACTACCGGATATGTATGTTGTTTTATTTCAGCTATATTTATATTTTATGCAGCTTAGGAAGGATCTGTGGTCGTTAAAAGAGTCAATGGAGATAGTTTGTAGCCTCTTAATTACTACACGTCCGTCCTAAGCTGCATAAAATCGTCTAATCATTGCCAGAATATCATAAAAAGAGGAATCGATACTGAAGGGGTTAAACAAAATTAAAAAATAAATACAAAAATAATAAAAGTAAATATATACAGTATATCGGACTAAATATATACAGTATATCGGACTAAATATATACAGTATATCGGACTAAATTTGGATGTGTTTGACCGGGAGAGGTATGGTAGCGCTAATAAGTCGTGTTCCGCTGTAATAACGTTTGGCTCGCTGTTTGCTGTATTAATGGCTGTCAAATGTTGAATAGGGTGTGTAGAGGTGGGAACATGTTTGTATATCTCACTCGAAACGAATAAATCAAGTCTTAAATATTGCTGATACCATTATTACTGATCAGAATATTATTGGTGCGGAGACATGACTTATTAGGCCGACTGTACATATCATTAACCCCTTCAGTATGAGGACGCCTTATACCTAATATTTCTGGCTAAGGTTAGATGATTGTATGCAGCTTTTCTTTGTTAGGGGTGTACAATACAAAGGAGTACAAAGGAAATCAAGCAACAACAGATCTAGTGACCCTTCTAGGCTGCTTGTCCTCCAAAACACTGAGGATCAAGTGTCCAAACAGTGGTTTAGAGTGGGTAAGGGAACATTGGAAATGGAACTACTGCCCTGCCACTAACGTGGCAGGACTAGGAAGTTAGTAGGGGACATATGGGTTAGTAACTGAGGGGAGGATAAAATAAAGTTATTCATTTACAAACGCAGTCAGTCGCGGGTTTGATGCGAGATATTTGTCTAGGCGGAATTTAAATGAATCAACGGTGCTGCAGTCTATAACGTCTCGGGGAAGCCCATTCCACAAGTTGACAACTCGATTGAAGAAGAAATTCTTAGATAAAAGATTTACCAATAATTTTGCAACTGTTTCCCCGCGTGTAATTAGATTGGTCGATAGTGAAGTACTTACTACAGTTCATATTGTCGATGGAGTACAACGGAAAACAAGCACCAACAGGTCTTTCCCTCCAAAATACTGCTGTTTCTAGTGTCGAACAGTATTTTAGAGAGATGAAGATGTGAAAATGAAATACCTCCCTGGGGATTAATTAACATGGTAGGGAGGGGGGACAATATTAATTAACATGGTAGGGGGGGGGGGGACAATATTAATTTACATGGTAGGGAGGGGGGATAATATTAATTAAGAGGGTAGGGGGGGGGGACAATATTAATTAACATGGTAGGGGGGGGGAGGGGACAATATTAATTAACATGGTAGGGAGGGTGGACAATATTAATTAACATGGTAGGGGGGGGGGACAATATTAATTAACATGGTAGGGAGGGGGGACAATATTAATTAACATGGTAGCGAGGGGGGACAATATTAATTAACATGGTAGCGACGTGGGACAATATTAATTAACATGGTAGGGAGGGGGGACAATATTAATTAACATGGTAGGGAGGGGGGACAATATTAATTAACATGGTAGGGAGGGGGGACAATATTAATTAAACATGGTAGGGAGGGGGGACAATATTAATTAACATGGTAGGGAGGGAGGGGGGACAATATTAATTAACATGTTAGGGAGGGGGGACAATATTAATTAACATGGTAGGGAGGGGGGACAATATTAATTAACATGGTAGGGAGGGGGGACAATATTAATTAACATGGTAGGGAGGGGGGGACAATATTAATTAACATTGTTAGGGAGGGGGGACAATATTAATTAACATGGTAGGGAGGGGGGACAATATTAATTAACATGGTAGGGAGGGGGGACAATATTAATGAAATACCACAATTAAGTAAATCATTTATTTCGTTACAAATGAAGTCAACCTTGGATTGAGAGCAAGGTGCTTGTCAAGGCGAAGGGTGTTGCAGTCTATAACATCTCGAGGAAGTCCATTCCACAAGTTGACGACTCGATTGAAGAGTCGGGTGAAGGTGGGGTGTTAACATGTGAGAATTCACCCCACTAACCCGACGACCATGAGAAGGACTCAACCCTGCATCCCTGCCCTAACCGGAACAGAGTAGGTGGCGCTCTAACCCATTCAACCATCACCATAGAGCCAAATCATCCACCCCCTTTACCAGAGCCATTTCTCTCTCTCTCTCTCTCTCTCTCTCTCTCTCTCTCTCTCTCTCTCTCTCTCTCTCTCTCTCTCTCTCTCTCTCTCTCTCTCTCTCTCTCTCTCTCTCTCTCTCTCTCTCTCTCTCTTCTCTCTCTCTCTTCTCTCTCTCTCTCTCTCTCTCTCTCTCTCTCTCTCTCTCTCTCTCTCTTCCCTACAACCCGTTTTTGGCAGCGTCTCTTTGTCCTGATGTCTGTCTGTCTGAACCCGGCGTCACCCGTAGCAGTTGTTGTTGTTGTTGTGGAGACGAGCTCTATCGGCGTCTGGAATCCGATATTATACTCTGTTGTTTTCCAACTGGTGGTAAATTGCAAAGTTCCCATCAAGATTTATCAGTTATTTTGAAGATTTTGTAGTGATATAGGGTGCTAATTATATAAACTTGGTCTTAATATGATGCAGAGACGTAGTGCAGTAGTTTCATATATTTCCATTAAGTATCGATACATCTGGGCAGTGTGTTGAGTAAAGATGGGACTATGGATGAAGAGGTGCGGGAGAGGGTACAACAGGGGAAGAGGGTTGTAGGAACGCTAAAAGTAGTAACAAGAAATAGGGTGGTCAGTATGGAAGTGAAGAAGTCCTTGCATGACAGTGTGGTAATCCCGACACTGACTTACGGAAGCGAAGCATGGACGTTGGTTGAGAGACTCAGACCAAGAGTGAGAGCAGTGGAAATGAATTACTTAAGGAGTGCGTGCGGAGTTACATGGAGGGATAGACAGACTAATGAGGAAGTAAGAAGGAGGTGTGGTGTGGAGGTAGATGTGCTGGAAAGTGTGAAAAGGAACAACTTGAGATGGTTCGGCCATATGGAACGTATGGAAAGCGAGAGAATGACTAAGAGGGTGTACGAGAGCGAGGTGGAGGGACAGAGGGGGAGAGGTAGACCGAATATGAGGTGGAAGGATGGAGTGAGGAACTACATGAACGAAGGCGGTGCTGGTTGGGGGGAGGGGCGTCGACTGACTGGGGACAGAGGTGCATGGGGGCGGTTCGTTCGTGGCCACCCCTTCGGGGATCACGGCGTCAGGCAATAGATAGATAGATAGATCGATACATTAGCTGCTTAGGGATTCAATCTACCGTCAGCTGGAAATAAACAGAGTATAGTTATTAGCATGGTATTTTCAAGCATTTTCCCAGTATGTATTCTCGTTAGTTTGTTCAGCCATTTTGAACTCATTAAACACACACACACACACACACACACACACACACACACACACACACACACACACACACACACACATTATCTTATCCACTATTAAACTCGAGTGTTAAATTTGTCCTCTAATTTATGTATTTTATCTTTCGTCACCCATACCCCCCCTTCTCTCTCTCTCTCTCTCTCTAACACAAACACACATAGGCACTCGTAACAATTATTTAACTCACACACACACACACACACACACACACACACACACTAACACACACACACACACACACACACACACACACACACACACACTAACACACACACACACACACCTCTATACACACACACACACACTTATACAAAAAACACACACACACACTTATACACAACACACACACACACACACACACACACACTAACACACACACACACACACACACACACACACTAACACACACACACACACACACACACACACACACACACACACACACACTAACACACACACACACACACACACACACACACACTAACACACACACACACACACACACACACACACACACACACACACACACACACTAACACACACACACACATAACACATAACACACACACACACACACACACACACACACACACACACACACACACACACACACACACACACACACACACACACACACACACACACACACACACACTAACACACACACACACACACACACACACACACACACACACACACACACACACACACACACACACATACACACACACACACACACACACACACACATAATAATGTATGTGTTGTTTTATTCCCCTCTTTGACTCACCCCTTTATCAGCCATTTGGTCCTGTCATCCCACCCCTCTACACTCTCTATTTATCGGCTTATCTATATCTTTGTTTACTTTTTATCTGTTATGTCTATGTATACTTCTCGTTTCGTTAGCTTTATATATATATATATGTATGTATAATTGTATATATCTATCTATCTATGTATATATATATATATATATATATATATATCTATCTATCTATATATATGTATATATATCTATATGTATGTATATATCTATCTATCTATGTATATATATATATATATATATATATTTATCTATATGTATGTATATATCTATGTATATATATATATATATTTATCTATATGTATGTATATATATATATATATATCAATCTATCTAGCTATATACTCTTCTGCACTCTTTCTTTATCCGGCTATCTGTCTGTTGTTTACTTTTGTTTATATGTTATCTGTCTATATGTGTATCTGTCTATATGTGTATCTGTCTATATGTGTATCTGTTTACTTTAATTATGTGTGTATGTATGTTTGTATCCATCCATCTACCTGTCTGTCTGTCTATCTATCTATCTATCTGTTTGTTTACAACTTTTCATCTGTTATCTGTCTGTATAATTGTCTGTTTGTATGTATATATATCTATCTATTTATCCCTCTACACTCTTTCTTCATCTTCCTATATTTCTGTTTATTTACTGTTTTTATCTGTATCTATATGTATATCTGTTTGTGTGTGTTTTGTTTGCATATCTCTGTTTGTTGAGGTATATTGTAGTTCCAGCTTGGTCTGTTGGGTGTCTAACAAAAGCCAAGTCCATTACCTATAGTGTTTATTATTGTATGTGTGTAGCTAAAATGGTGGTTTATAGTTCAAAGTGATACAATGGCCATGATGGTGGTTTATAGTTCAAAGTGATACAATGGCCATGATGGTGGTTTATAGTTCAAAGTGATACAATGGCCATAATGCTGTTAGGATCATGTTGATTATCCTGCATTCCTCTTTCATTCACGTCTATCATACCTCCCCTCTACTATCTACTCCGCTCTCTACTTTCATCTACCTCTGTGTGTGTGTATTATCCTGGTAGAATGTGTTGAGTCATCTACCCCGTCTACCTCCTGAGTCTACTTAATGAGTTTCTCTATGGTTCCCCCTTTCCCTCCCCCCCCCTTCTCTCTCTCTCTCTCTCTCTCTCTCTCTCTCTCTCTCTCTCTCTCTCTCTCTCTCTCTCTCTCTCTTTACTGATGTTTATAAGGCTAGCTACAGCTACAGCTTTGCTTAGTTAGCTATATCTGCCAATCATTCAAATACATGTATTATTATGTGCTATTATGTGCTATTATATAATTATTATGTATGTGTAACAGCGCATTTTGAGCGACTGTACACTTCTAAGCTAAACCATATAATCACATATATAACTCACACCATTAACTACCTTTTGAAAATAACTGTAATTGTGTTGGTGACGCCTTTTTACCTCTTATTCTGGGCGGAAGTTAGACGAATTTATGCAGTTTCAGAAAGACCTATGTTACTCAGAGGGTTGATTTAGGTCGTATGTATCCCCGTTGAGCCCTAGAGCTAGAATATATAGGAAGTTTGATTAATTTATGCAGTTTCAGAGGGACCTATGTTACTCGAGGGTTTATTGAGGTCTTATGTATCACCTTCCAGCCCTAGAGGTAGATTATAAGCTGACGGAAATCAGAATAAGCTACCGAAAAATGGACAATGTTTTTTTTTCTTCGTATAGTTACATAAGAATATCTCTCACAAGATTTTATTTTAATTTTATTTTTATTTGGAGGATTTATAAAACAGGTACAGTACTTTAATTTGAGGCAGACGTCTAGCCATTTGTTATCGACCCAGCAATGTTTGTTGATAGCCTATCTGACCACGCCACAATAATATCAGGTGTTCTTTAGGTTTATTGCTTACCTCAGTACGTTGTGGACATGATAAGCTTTTGTCTAGATTCCTCTGTATTGTGTGTTACTTGTGGTCCTGATAAGCTTTTGTCTATATGTGTATATACTGTATATATATACAGTATATTCAGTATATATATATATATATATATATATATATATATATATATATATATATATATATATATATATATATATATATGTATGTATATCGTAGTTAAAGGTCCAAAGTTTAAAGTGTATCTCTTATCACAATGAATAGGTAGCAACAGATGATATGTCACGTTTACACACACGCACACACACACACACACACACACACACACACACACACACACACACACACACACACACACACACACACACACACACACACACACACACACACACACACACACACACAAACACACACACACACACACACACATACTTATTCTCTCTCTCTCTCTCTCTCTCTCTCTCTCTCTCTCTCTCTCTCTCTCTCTCTCTCTCTCACTGTTGCCATGCACCTGTCTGCGTCACTTTCTCTCTTTTCCTTTCTGTCTGGCTTTCTCCTTTTTGCTGGGCTGTCTCGCTGCTTTCTCTCTCTCTCTCTCTCTTGCTCGCTCTCTCTCTCGCTCGCTCTCTCCCCTCTCTCGCTCGCTCTCTCCCCTCTCTCGCTCGCTCTCTCCCCTCTCTCTCACACACTCTCTCTCTCTGTCTCTCTCTCACCTTTGCTATCCTTTCCTTCCACTTTCTCTTAGGGTTTCTATCTGTATTAGGATTAAGTCCTGGCCACCTCGCAGGGATCGTAAGATCTGTGTGGCCAGTATATATATGTAAATCTATGTAAATATCACACACCAGAGCACCTGCAACATTGCAACATTTAACTGTCATTGAACATACATCTTCATAAAACAATAACACACACATAACTCTCTCTCTCTCTCTCTCCCCGCCAACCACCTGCAGCGTAGCAACATTTAACTTTCATTGAACATTTATCTTCATATACATAAGAATAACCTCCTCTCTCTCTGCAACAAGGCAACATTTAAGTGTCAATTAACATACATCTTCATAAGTATAATAGTAACACACACGCACACACACACACACACACACACACACAACAACAACAACATTTAACTGTCATTGAACATTGATCTTCATAAGCATACTATAGGAAGCGTCAATGAACCTGACAATATCTTCACCCCTTAACTTCTCATAACTCAAAATGAATTAAAGCTATCTACAGTAGCTGGCATTTCTATCATTTGGGAAGAGCCCACCAGGAAATAGGTGTGGATATTTACAACCAGTTTGCTCTAGGCCCTTTTGAGTTATGAGAAGTTAAGGGGTCAAGATAATTGTCAGGTTCGTTGGCGCTACCTATAGTAACTCACTCTCTCTCTCACACACACACACGCACAGACAAAGAGAGAGAGAGAGAGAGATAACTGTCATAGAACATTCATCTTGATAAACATAATACCCTCCGCCCAAATTGCTAGTGATTACCCTCCCCCCCCCCTCACGCCCAGCTGTCTCCCCCCCCCCCCCTCCCCCCCCCCCCCCCCCCCAGCTGTCTCCCCCCGCACACATCAACCCCACCCCTTTAACTCCACCTCCGCCCACGGGTTGGGGGGTTTATGTATTGTTATTATAAATATCATGTTTATCCCCATTAGTTTTGTGATTTTAGGACGTTCAGCCCATTAGTTTGGCGATTTTATGACCTTTCGTGCCATTTAGATGTCGATTTTTTCCTGGCGTGCGATAGCCAGCCTGTAATTTGGTAGAAACCGGTCATTTTTATACCGAACAATGTACAAATTTAACTAAAAGTGGGGTCTTGGAGATGTGTTTTAAAGCTTGATGTAAGTCTAAGGAGGTAACTAAAAAAATGTAAATAGATAAATAAATGGACCAATAAGTGTACCCTTCCGTCCTAACCCTTTCTGTACCCTTCCGCCCTAACCCTTTCTGTAACCTTCCGCCCTAACCCTTTATGTACCCTTCCGCCCTAACCCTTTATGTACCCTTCCGCCCTAACCCTTTCTGTACCCTTCCGCCCTAACCCTTTCTGTACCCTTCCGCCCTAAACCTTTATGTACCCTTCCGCCCTAACCCTTTATGTACCCTTCCGCCCTAACCTTTTCTGTACCCTTCCGCCTTAACCCTTTCTGTACCGGGGACATCCTATTTATTTTATCTTGGCTACTATTAGACGATTTTGTTCAGTTTAGGAAGAACGCCTACCTATTAACCCCTTCTGTCCCGGCGACGTCTTTTTCATTTTATTCTAGCTATATTTAGACGATTATATTCAGCTTAGGAAGGACCTCTAGCAATAATAAAGCTTCAGACTATCTCAACCAACCCCTTTAACTACCTCCGATCTTTCCTAAGCTGCATAATATCGTAAACATTTAGCTAGAATAAAATATAACACGTCGCTGGTACTCAAAGGGTTTAGATGCTACTTACTACCCCAATATAACACACGTCGCTGGTACTCAAAGGGTTTAGATGCTACTTACTACCCCAATATAACACACGTCGCTGGTACTCAAAGGGTTTAGATGCTACTTACTACCCCAATATAACACACGTCGCTGGTACTCAAAGGGTTTAGATGCTACTTACTACCCCAATATAACACACGTCGCTGGTACTCAAAGGGTTTAGATGCTACTTACTATCCCAATATAACACACGTCGCTGGTACTCAAAGGGTTTAGATGCTACTTACTACCCCAATATAACACACGTCGCTGGTACTCAAAGGGTTTAGATGCTACTTACTACCCCAATATAACACACGTCGCTGGTACTCAAAGGGTTTAGATGCTACTTACTACCCCAATACAACACACGTCGCTGGTACTCAAAGGGTTTAGATGCTACTTACTATCCAAATATAACACACGTCGCTGGTACTCAAAGGGTTTAGATGCTACTTACTACCCCAATATAACACACGTCGCTGGTACTCAAAGGGTTTAGATGCTACTTACTACCCCAATATAACACACGTCGCTGGTACTCAAAGGGTTTAGATGCTACTTACTACCCCAATATAACACACGTCGCTGGTACTCAAAGGGTTTAGATGCTACTTACTATCCCAATATAACACACGTCGCTGGTACTCAAAGGGTTTAGATGCTACTTACTACCCCAATATAACACACGTCGCTGGTACTCCAAGGGTTTAGATGCTACTTACTATCCCTATATAACACACGTCGCTGGTACTCAAAGGGTTTAGATGCTACTTACTACCCCAATATAACACACGTCGCTGGTACTCCAAGGGTTTAGATGCTACTTACTATCCCAATATAACACACGTCGCTGGTACTCAAAGGGTTTAGATGCTACTTACTATCCCAATATAACACACGTCGCTGGTACTCCAAGGGTTTAGATGCTACTTACTACCCCAATTGTTTTAGCCACCCATGTTCCTTCCCGATCTTCATAAAATCGTCTAAATGTAGCTGAAATCCAATAATACAGACGTCGCCGGTACAGAAGGGGTTAAGGGGAGATGAGTCGCTTTTCGGGTCCCCCTTCTTCCTCATGTTTGCCCCATTAGTTTGCAGATTTTAAGACGTTCGGCCCATTTGTTTGGCGATTTTAAGACCTTTCGCCCCATATATTTGTCAATATTAAAACTATTCGTGCCATTTAGGTGTTGATTTGTTCTGACGAGCGACAGCGAGATTTAAGAGGACCCGGCCGAAATGTTTCTATCGAAAAATGTACAAATTTATCTTGGAAGGAGGGTCTTGGGCGGGTGTTTTTAAAAGCAAGATGGAGTCCAGGGAGGAAACTAAAACAAATATTAACTAGATGCATAAATGAGCAAATAAATGTGCTCCCCCCCTCCCCGTTTTGTTTTCTACCACCTCTCCATAACCTACCCTAAAACTTTCATCACTGCTAAATATATATGTGTGTGTGTGTGTGTGTGTGTGTGTGTGTGTGTGTGTGTGTGTGTGTGTGTTAAACCCGCTCATCCCCCCTTAACCCCCCCCCCCCCTCCCTCCTCCCTTTTTTGTCTACTAACTTCTCTCCATAACCTACCCTAAAACTAGTTTTTTCACCCCTGCTAAAAATATATACGTGGGTTGTGTAAGCTTTCTCCCTGACACCCGCCGCCCACAGTATATACGCCCATATAGCCTACCTACGCCCATCCTATGTCGGGAAGTAGCCAAACCTGATTCCTCGGATGGCTAGATAGATAGGTTGATAGGTTTAAAGGTTGATAGGTAGGTTGATAGATAAATCGATAAATAAATGTATAGATAGATAGATAGGTAAAAAATAGATACATACATACATACATACTGTACATACATACATACATACATACACATATTGATAGGTAGATAGGTAAATGTATCCTATTTGTTTCATTCATCACTTTTCTCCATCCCCCCCAAAAAAAATAAAAAAAAATAAAAATAAAATAAAATAAAATAAAAATAGCAAAACATAAACATACAGTATGACCTACTTCCTTTAGTGGTGGTTAGCGTGTTTCTGCCCCCTTAGTGACCAGAGAACCTGCCCAGAGGTCGTGTCCAGCTCAAGTCAGGGAGTGCTGTTTTCACAAAACTGCAAGTCTTTCTTGAGCAAATGGGGTGGCAAATCTTCGTGCTGGTGCTTCTGCAGTCTTCTTGGCTCTTGGCTCTCTGTCACTCTTTCAACTTAGGGGAGACACTTGTTACAGGCAGCTTTGCCTTTTATCTCCTTCATTCTCATAGGAAAGAAGAAAAAATAATAAAGTCTGGTTGACACACTACGTATCTTGACTTCGTTTTGTGAATGTCCGACCACTTGGGGAAATTCGTGTTTATAGTGTTTGTACAGTCACTATAGTGATGACCTTGAAGCCTTATAGCTATTCTAGAGTACCTTTCCTTATAACCTATAGCCCCTTCGACACACACACACACACACACACACACACACACACACACACACACACACACACACACACACACACACACACACACACACACACACACACACACACACACACACACACACACACACACACACACACACACACACACACACGTAATACAGCTAAGGATGGTAGTGTACAATTACCTGCCCAGATAGCTCGGCCACACTTAACTCTGGTATATCTTTCAAGTAGAGTGGAAGGAGGTAAGGTGAGAGGTGGTTTGGTTAGGAAGGGTAAACTGCTGCAGGATCGTGGCGTCGTTACAGTTTCATCTCTAAGTGCTGGGGGGTGGGTGGGTGTCGTAGTTATGTGATCATTGTGTGGCATTCCGTGAGCTGCGTCATACATTCTAGGGCCATCTGTGTGAGAGAGAGAGAGAGATTTATATAGATTTACATAAATGCTTTGATCACACGAACCTTGCGATCCAAACGAGGTGGTCAGGTTTCACAGCCGTACTCATAAACCTTCCCACCGTGAAACCTTACTCTTTAATGGACGAAATAAGTTGTTACCTTTTAAACTTGAGAGATTTCAAGGTTTCCTTAATTAATTTATACTCGGTTCCAATATTTGTCTCCATTATGTGTTCGATGACTCCCACCCCACACGTCTAAGAAGCCTTCTGTTAATTATAGTCGAGACGGCGGAACCCCAATTACACGAAAGTTGAGTCGTGCTGTGTGTGTGTGTGTGTGAGTGAGAGAGAGAGAGCGAGAGTTGTGTGTGTGTATGCCAAGGAACAACTGGTCTTTTGATCCTTAGGAGGCTGTTTTTTATTTACGTATCGCCTTTCCTCCTCAGTAACATTATAGTCCTCCCTCTTCACACCGCTAGACCGGACCTGCTCGATAGATGAACCGTAAACCTCTTCCAGGAATTTGGGGATCTATTTCATTCTATTTGTTTTTCTTCATTATATTTCTATTTATCTTCATTTTATTTCTATTTATCTTCCCCATTTATCTTATATATTTCTATTTATCTTCATGCTATTTCTGTTTCCTCTTTCTCTTTCCAACTCCTCTCCTTTCCTCGCTTCTGTTTGTTTTTATCTTTTCTCTTTTGTTTTTGTATTGCTTGTTTCCTTTCTCTCTTCTTCATTTTTTCTTCTCGTTTTCTTTCCTTTCTTGTCCTCCAATCCCCTGTTCCTTCCCCTCTCCCTCTCTCGTCTCACTTCCTCTCTTCTGTTTCTCTTCTCTCTTTTCTCTACTCCATTTTTCTCTTCTTGTCTTATCTCCTTTCCTGTCCTTCAATCCCTTGTCCCTCCCTCTCTTATCTCCTCTCATCTCCTTTTGTTGTCTCTTTTGTTTTATCTATTCTTCGCCTCTCTCTCTCTCTCTCTCTCTCTCTCTCTCTCTCTCTCTCTCTCTCTCTCTCTCTCTCTCAGTAATATTCTAGTACCCCCACCACTTCACTCTGCTAGACTTGGACCTCCTCGCTAGAACCATAAACTTCAAGGAATTGTGTGTAGTTCTGTTCTCTGGCATTCTTCTCCATTTTCTTCTTTTTTACTTCTCTTCTGTTTATTTTCGTTTGTTTTCGTCGTTTTAATCTTCCTCTTCCCTCCTCTTCTCTCATCCCCTATCCTATCCTCTTCTTCCTATCCTATCCTCTCCCTTTTCTTCGCTCCTCTCATCTCTGCTCCTTCCCTATCCTCCCTTCTTCTCTCCTCTCCATTCCACTCCTATTCTATCCTCTCCTCCCCTCTCCTATCCTCTCCTCTCCATGCCACTCCTATCCTATTCTTCCCTATACTCTCCTTTCTTCCTCCTCTTCCTATCCTTTCCTCTCATCCCCTAACCTCTCATCTATCCTCTCCTCTCTTCCTCTTCTCCTCTCCTATTCTCACCTATCTTCCTCTTCCTCTTCTTGTTGCAGGTCCTTAAGTCAGTACCGGTACCTCAGCTTAACCGGACCTCCTGGCTGGGACTATAAAATTCTCAGTTTGTGTATGCGAGTTATTTTATCCTGGTCTCACCTTGCCTGTGTGTGTGTGTTTGTGTGTGTGTTACTCTATCCTGGTCCCACCTTGCCTCTGCGTGTGTATGTGTGTGTGTGTGTATGTGTGTGTGCGTGTGTGTGTGTGTGAAAGAGAGAGAGAGTGTGAGTGAGTGAGTGAGTTATTTTATCCTGATCTCACCTTGTCTCTGCTCTTACGTCTTGCTCGTCCTGTGTGTGTGTGTGTATGTGTGATGTGTGATTTTTTTTTGTTTTTTTTGTTTTTTTCGGTCTGGGTGTTAACTTGTGAGAAACCAGCCTCTCAAATATACGGTACTGGCTCCAGAGTGGTTCGAACCTGCGCTATACCACAGGCCGACCTTCACCAGAAGACTGTACGGCGCCTTAACCCACTACACCAGCTAGCACCCCTTCAATACATATGTAGACTTTAATTATTTCTTTCCTTTTTTGTGAATGAAAGAGACGAAAAGCAAGGCTACCTGTAACAAGTGTCTCCCCCCAAAGTTAAAAGAGTGTCAAGAGGCCAAATTTAGGATACGTTAGGGTCAAAATGTCAATCTAAATCTATCCCCCCTCCCCCCTCCCTCCCCACCCCGCATCTATCAGCCCATGTTATGCCTTCCTGCTTGCTGACGTCACTCTGCCACTGTGCATTCTCTCTCTCTCTCTCTCTCTCTCTCTCTCTCTCTCACACTAACGCTCATTCTACCGTTATTAAGTAGCCTAAATATTTTCTCGATTCACTGGTTTGTATACCAATTATTCTACTCATTTATTAATCTGCCTAATTATCACTATACCTATATGTCTACCTACATATCTATCAATCTACCTACCTATTAGTCAATCTACCTACCTTATCAATCTACCTACCTTATCAATCTATCTACCTACCTATCTATCAACCTACCTTATCAATGTACCTACCTTATCAATCTACCTACCTACCTTATCAACCTACCTACCTATCAATCTACCTACCTATCTATCAACCTACCTTATCAATGTACCTACCTTATCAATGTACCTACCTTATCAATCTACCTACCTTATCAATCTACCTACCTTATCAACCTACCTACCTTATCAACCTACCTACCTATCTATCAACCTACCTTATCAATGTACCTACCTTATCAATCTACCTACCTTATCAACCTACCTACCTTATCAACCTACCTACCTACCTACCTTATCAACCTACCTTATCAATGTACCTACCTTATCAATCTACCTACCTTATCAATCTACCTACCTTATCAACCTACCTACCTTATCAACCTACCTACCTATCTATCAACCTACCTTATCAATGTACCTACCTTATCAATCTACCTACCTTATCAATCTACCTACCTTATCAACCTACCTACCTTATCAACCTACCTACCTATCTATCAACCTACCTTATCAATGTACCTACCTTATCAATCTACCTACCCTATCAATCTACCTACCTTATCAACCTACCTACCTTATCAACCTACCTATCTATCAACCTACCTTATCAATGTACCTACCTTATCAATCTACCTACCTATCTATCAACCTACCTTATCAATGTACCTACCTTATCAATCTACCTACCTTATCAACCTACCTACCTTATCAATGTACCTACCTTATCAATGTACCTACCTTATCAATCTACCTACCTATCAATCTATCTACCTATCAATCTATCTACCTATCAATCTATCTACCTATCAATCTATCTACCTATCAATCTATCTACCTATCAATCTACCTACCTATCAATCTACCTATCAATCTACCTACCTATCAATCTACCTACCTATCAATCTACCTACCTATCAACCTACCTATCAATCTACCTAGCGACCCACCTAACTATGCTCCCCCCTCGTCCCCCCCCCCCCTACCCCAATAAACACACACACGCACACACACAAACACATACTGCAACACACATAGTATACACACTACAAAAAAAAAAAACACACACACACACACTACAAAGCACACACATATATATACACATACACTACAAACACACACTACAAAACACACACATATATATACACATATACACATACACTACAAAACACACATACACACACACGCGCGCCTACCACACTCTTCTACGCCTCCCGACTTCATGGCACCAGGATAAGGCCCCACACGCCCTCATGATGCACACACACACACGCACGCACACAAGTGGTGGTGTGTTTATCGGCACAAACGTTCATTACGCATGCTTACGAGTGCACTTTTCGCTTTTTAAACCTAAGTAAAACTATCTAGACAAAACTTAACCTAACCTAACCTACCTAACCTAACTTAACCTAACCTAACCTAACCTAACTTAACTTAACTTAACTTAACTTAACTTACCTAACTTACCTAACTTACCTAACTTACCTAACCTAACCTAACCTAAAACACTCCATTTCCACGTATTTTAAAGAGGTGTGTACACTTAAACTGTCGCCCCAAACCTGCAAACCTACATATTTAGTCAATGTTGTATCTTTAAGCACACCACCGCTTGTCCAAACACACACACACACACACACACACAATCATACATACACACACACACTACAACACACGCACGCACACACACACATGAGGCTGCCTTTCTTTAATAAACCGTTTATTATTATTATTATTACACACACACACTACAACACACACACACACACACACACACACGCGCACATACACACACACACACACCCACACCCACACACACAATCATACATACACACACACACTACAACACACGCACACACACACACTACAACACACACACACACACACACACACACACACACACACACACACACACACACACACACACACACACACACACACACACACACACACACACCCATACATATACACAGTCACATATACGTACACTATCAAGCAGTGAACAGTGGCATTAAGTTTATTGGACAATTATTCTGACATGCTGCATTCCTGTATTTTAGGCTACTATTATACGATGTTATGGAAGATCTTCTAGGAACCTTACAGTTTAAGGGGGTGGTACTCGCTTGTTATGGACCCCCTTCTAGGAACCTTACAGTTTAAGGGGGTGGTACTCGCTATGGACCCCCTTCTAGGAAGTTTAAGGGGGTGGTACTCGCTTGTTATGGACCCCCTTCTAGGAACCTTACAGTTTAAGGGGGTGGTACTCGCTTGTTATGGACCCCCTTCTAGGAATGTTACAGTTTAAGGGGGTGGTACTCGCTTGTTATGGACCCCCTTCTAGGAATCTTACAGTTTAAGGGGGTGGTACTCGCTTGTTATGGACCCCCTTCTAGGAATTCTACAGTTTAAGGGGGTGGTACTCGCTTGTTATGGACCCCCTTCTAGGAATGTTACAGTTTAAGGGGGTGGTACTCGCTTGTTATGGACCCCCTTCTAGGAATTCTACAGTTTAAGGGGGTGGTACTCGCTTGTTATGGACCCCCTTCTAGGAATCTTACAGTTTAAGGGGGTGGTACTCGCTTGTTATGGACCCCCTTCTAGGAATCTTACAGTTTAAGGGGGTGGTACTCGCTTCTTATGGACCCCCTTCTAGGAATGTTACAGTTTAAGGGGGTGGTACTCGCTTGTTATGGACCCCCTTCTAGGAATCTTACAGTTTAAGGGGGTGGTACTCGCTTGTTATGGACCCCCTTCTAGGAACCTTACAGTTTAAGGGGGTGGTACTCGCTTGTTATGGACCCCCTTCTAGGAATCTTACAGTTTAAGGGGGTGGTACTCGCTTGTTATGGACCCCCCCTTCTAGGAATCTTACAGTTTTAAGGGGGTGGTACACGCTTGTTATGGACCCCCTTCTAGGAATCTTACATTTTATGGGGGTGGGACACGCTTGCTATGGACCCCCCTTCTAGGAATCTTACAGTTTAAGGGGGTGGTAGTCGTTTGTTATGGACCCCCTTCTAGGAACCTTACAGTTTAAGGGGTGGTACTCGCTTGTTATGGACCCCCTTCTAGGAACCTTACAGTTTAAGGGGGTGGTACTCGCTTGTTATGGACCCCCTTCTAGGAACCTTACAGTTTAAGGGGGTGGTACTCGCTTGTTATGGACCCCTTCTAGGAATCTTACAGTTTAAGGGGGTGGTACTCGCTTGTTATGGACCCCCTTCTAGGAACCTTACAGTTTAAGGGGGTGGTACTCGCTTGTTATGGACCCCCTTCTAGGAACCTTACAGTTTAAGGGGGTGGTACTCGCTTGTTATGGACCCCCTTCTAGGAATCTTACAGTTTAAGGGGGTGGTACTCGCTTGTTATGGACCCCCTTCTAGGAACCTTACAGTTTAAGGGGGTGGTACTCGCTTGTTATGGACCCCCTTCTAGGAATCTTACAGTTTAAGGGGGTGGTACTCGCTTGTTATGGACCCCCTTCTAGGAACCTTACAGTTTAAGGGGGTGGTACTCGCTTGTTATGGACCCCCTTCTAGGAACCTTACAGTTTAAGGGGGTGGTACTCGCTTGTTATGGACCCCCTTCTAGGAATCTTACAGTTTTTAAGGGGTGGTACTCGCTTGTTATGGACCCCCTTCTAGGAACCTTACAGTTTAAGGGGTGGTACTCGCTTGTTATGGACCCCCTTCTAGGAACCTTACAGTTTAAGGGGGTGGTACTCGCTTGTTATGGACCCCCTTCTAGGAACCTTACAGTTTAAGGGGGTGGTACTCGCTTGTTATGGACCCCCTTCTAGGACCCTACAGTTTAAGGGGGTGGTACTCGCTTGTTATGGACCCCCTTCTAGGAATCTTACAGTTTAAGGGGGTGGTACTCGCTTGTTATGGACCCCCTTCTAGGAATCTTACAGTTTAAGGGGGTGGTACTCGCTTGTTATGGACCCCCTTCTAGGAATCTTACAGTTTAAGGGGGTGGTACTCGCTTGTTATGGACCCCCTTCTAGGAATCTTACAGTTTAAGGGGGGTGGTACTCGCTTGTTATGGACCCCCTTCTAGGAATCTTACAGTTTAAGGGGGTGGTACTCGCTTGTTATGGACCCCCTTCTAGGAATCTTACAGTTTAAGGGGGTGGTACTCGCTTGTTATGGACCCCCCTTATAGGAATCTTACAGTTTAAGGGGGTGGTACTCGCTTGTTATGGACCCCCTTCTAGGAATCTTACAGTTTAAGGGGGTGGTACTCGCTTGTTATGGACCCCCTTCTAGGAACCTTACAGTTTAAGGGGGTGGTACTCGCTTGTTATGGACCCCCTTCTAGGAACCTTACAGTTTAAGGGGGTGGAGATACTTTAAAGCCTTTGTTACCATGGGGTATTTAGAAACCTTTAGTTTAGTTACTTCAAGGGGGTGGTACTCGCTTGAGTTAGCTGTGGTCCCACTTCTAGGAGAGGTAATTTTAAGAGTGAGGTGGTACTCGCTTGTTATGGACCCCCTATGCGTCATAAATGCGTGAAAGGGTTAAGGGGGTGGCGATTTTGATACCTTTCGCCCCATTAATTTGTCAATATTAATACCTTTTGTGCCGTTTAGGTGTCGATTTATTCCTGGCGAGCGATAGCGATCCTGTATTTTTTTAAGGAACCGGCCTTCGGCCGGCCGGGAAATTTTTCTACCGAAAAATGCACAAACATATCTTGGAAAGGGGTATATATATTTTTTTAAAGCTTGATGGTGGTCTAGCGAGGAAACTCAAAACTAAATATATAAATGAATAAGTATCCCCCCAAAACAAGCACTAGCCCCTTAAAACAAACTACTATATGCCTCTTGACACCCACAGAGCCTTCCTAGCCTCAATATAAACTGGTATTGGTAGGCTGACTAAAGTGTTAAACGCGTCGTCATTATCCTCAAGGGGTTTAAAATAAGTGCCCCTGCCATTGTTTAAAATAAGTGCCCCTGCCATTGTTTACCTTCGCTCAACGTGTACTACTATCATAATAGTGTGTTGTAGCTATGTGTGTTGTCCATTCTATAGACTATTCACTATTATACATAGTTATCGAAATGCTGGGTGAGAAGGGAAAATCTCTGGACCTGGTGCGGTTTCGAACCCTGGTCAGTAGGCTTACCAAACTCGCAAGCTAACCACTGTACTACCACGGACGTACAATGGGATAGCAACCTTAGTTCTCCTTGAATGAACCAGGTGATAGTCTCGTGGTGGCTGATTCACGTGGTGGGTTTATTAGACTTCTCCACCAACGACTATTTTACGCTATCCCAGACGTCAACTTTGGTAGTTTTGTGGTTGCAGGATCTTTGCAGGTAGCCTACAGGGTATTACAGTTATAGTAATACACACATAGTCATACATAATAAACACACATACGTAGTCACACATATACACAGTCATACATAATTATGTACTATCATGCATACACACTTAGTTACGTAAATATTGCCTTCATACCCAATCACTGGCTCGTGTTTAACAGTACATGCACACATACTGTACACATACACAAACACAAACACTGGCAGCAAACATACTCGTGGGGAGCAACTCTCGCCGAGGCCGCTGAGGAGGCCTCACACACACACACACACACACACACACACACACACACACACACACACACACACACACACACACACACACACACACACACATACCACACATTCATCAACAATCACTCACACTGACACGTGGGTTACGCCCTTAGTGGAATGTGTCCTGAAGTGCCCCCAGAGAGAGAGAGAGAGAGAGAGAGAGAGAGAGAGAGAGAGAGAGAGAGAGAGAGAGAGAGAGAGAGAGAGAGAGAGAGAGAGAGAGAGAGAGAGAGAGAGAGTGTGTGTGTCTTTGTGTTTGTGTGTGTGAGTGAGTGATGTGTTACTATGTGTGTGTATGTGTGTATGTGTGTGTGTAATATCGCGATTGACATATGTGCATGTTTTGTGTACATAACATTTTACAATAACCATCAAAGTAATAAAACTGGAATTATTCACAATCACCATTATCACCATCATCACCATCACCATCATCATAATCACCATCATCATTATCACCATCATCATTATCACCATCATCATTATCATCACCATCATCATAGCATCCTACTAATACCTTCACTATCATCATATTCATCATTATACACTAAATAACTTCTAGCATAATGACCACAATTATTAGGCAAGATAACTCATTAAAACAACAATAAAATAAGCTAATAAAACAATGAAGTCCACTATTGCATCTGTTAACAGTCAAGTGAAAGGCAGGGGAAGCGTTACGAGTGAAAATTAAAGCAAATTAAAGATAGTAATACAAATGAGAAAGTGAGGTTTAATATTCAAGCACCAGGTGATAGCTTCGTGAACGGAGAGAGAGAGAGAGAGAGAGAGAGAGAGAGAGAGAGAGAGAGAGAGAGAGAGAGAGAGTTAGCGTTAGCACAACAAATCCTGAGAGAAGAACGAGCTGAATAGAGAGATAACAGATTTTATATGAGACAAAGCAACTGATAAAGAAACAAAGAGCCAGACAGGCAGACAGTCTGGCAGACACAGAGACAGACAGACGCAGGTTAACAGACAAACAAAGACGCAGACATAGACAGGTACAGACACGTTCACACACACACAGACACACACACAGGCATCCATATACAAATAGATAACAGATAAACAGGGGGTACAGACAGAAATCCACCTATAAGATACACACACACGCACACACACAGACAAACTGAAAGATACCGACAGACGTAAACAGGATAGCCTAGACAGAAATATAAACACACATTTTATTTTTTATTTTTTTCTATGTGATTGAGGGAGGCAAAAGGCAGAACTGCCTATAGCGAGTGCCTCCCCCATAGTTGAAAGAGTGACAGGGCCAAAATCAAGGGACGTTCGAGCCAAAATGCCTGGACACACTGAGTTTGAAGCAATTTAAGTCATAGGAAGAGGGAAAAAAACTGATTCTGGGAGAGAGTTCCAGAGCTCAGCTGTTGAGTAGAAGAAAGACTGAGAGTAACGTTTCACTCTCGGGTTGGAGAGTTGCACAGAGTAGGGGTGGGATTGAGTTGCAAGTCGGGTACCATGTGCCCTACGTAAAAGAGGTGGTATACACTGGGAAAGCTCTGAGGAACACTGATTATTATAGTAGCGATAGAATAGCGAGAGAGATGCAACATTGCGGCGGAGAGAGAGATTGCAGAGAGTTGGTGAGTGGACGGGAGTTAATGATACGAAAGGCCTTCCTTTCAACTTTGTCTAGGAGAGCGGTGTGAGAGGAACCTCTCCACACATGTGAACAATACTCAATACAAGGATGCACTATGCCCTTGTACAGAGCAATAAGCTGTGCAGGGGAAAAGAACCCCCTAAGGCGGTTGAGCACACCCAGCTTCTGGGAGGCTGCCTTAGCAAGACTGGTAATATGGTCCTTTCAACTGAGAGCAGAAGAAAAGGAGACACCAAGAATATTGAGAGAAGATGAAGGATTGATTTTTGTATTGTTGAAGAATAAGGGATAGTCCGCTGGGAGTTCCTTATGGGTAGATAGATGGAGAAATTGGGTTTTGGAAGCATTAAAGGTAAAAAGGTTTTCTCTGCCCCAATTGGAGATAGTATTTAGATCATAATTTAAGAGTTCTATGGCTTCATTACGTTTGTCGTTGAAGGATTGCTGGCTGGGGCGTTCTGAAAAACTAATGGAGTAGTGTAAGGTTGAGTCGTCTGCGTATGAATGGATGGGAATTAAGGTACAGTTAAGGAGATCATTTATAAAAATTAGAAAGAGAATAGGAGATAGGACAGAGCCCTGAGGAACACCGGAGTTTATAGGGTGAGGAAGTGAACAATGGCCGTCCACAACCGCGGCTATGGAACGGCCGGAAAGGAAATTAGAGACAAAGGCACAGATGGAGGGATAGAAACCGAATGAGGGTAGTTTAGAAATTAAAGATTTGTGCCAGACTCTATCGAAGGCTTTTGATATGTCTAGTGCAATAGAAAACAGACACATAGACAGACAGAGCGAAATATTGACAGGCACACACGTAGACAGACAGTACCGGTAATATAAACAGACATACAGACATAAATATAGACAGACAGACACACGTAGATATACAGACAGACAGACAGATACACGTAGACAGAGTAATATAGACAGACAAACATAAATAAAGACAGCCATTAACACGTAGACAGATAGTAATATAGACAGACAGATATAGCCAATATTATAGACAGACAGACAGTAATATAGACAGACAGACACACGTAGACAGATAGTAATATTGACAGACAGATATAGCCAATATTATAGACAGACAGACAGTAATATAGACAACCAGACACACGTAGACAGATAGTAATATAGACAGACAGATATAACCAATATTATAGACAGACAGACAGTAATATAGACAGCCAGACACACGTAGACAGATAGTAATATACTGTAGACAGACAGATATAACCAATATTATAGACAGACAGACAGTAATATAGACAGCCAGACACACGTAGACAGATAGTAATATACTGTAGACAGACAGATATAGCCAATATTATAGACAGACAGACAGTAATATAGACAACCAGACACACGTAGACAGATAGTAATATAGACAGCCAGACACACGTAGACATACAGACACATTATACAGAACGAGACACACATACCTGTACACAGAGAATGGTGACAATAAAGGAAACGGAAGAGGTAAGCCAATTCCGATGAAGGGGGAAGAGAGAGAGAGAGAGAGAGAGAGATAGATATTTACATATAGATTACATAGATTACTTAGATACAGAGAGAGAGAGAGAGAGAGAGACTTATTCCCAAAGGTCGATGTATCCACGCAAATCGGGTTTAGGTATTGTGGATGTTTGGGTGGATGTATGTGTGTGTGTGTGTGTGTGTGTGTGTGTGTGTGTGTGTGTGTGTGTGTGTGTGTGTGTGTGTGTGTGTGTGTGTGTGTGTGTGTGTGTGTGCTGTGTGTGTGTGGGTGTGTGTGTGTGTGTGTGTGTTGTGTGTGTGTGTGGGTGTGTGTGTGTGTGTGTGTGTGTGTGTGTGTGTTTGTGTGTGTGTGTGTGTGTGTGTGTGTGTGTGTGTGTGTGTGTGTGTGTGTGTGTGTGAGAGAGAGGGAGAGGGGTGGAGAAGGGTTAATTTGTTGGTCGATGTTGTCATAATATCACAGTATATTATATTATATATTATTGTTTTAGTTTCCTCCATAGACTTCCATCAAGCTTAAAAAGATCCTCCTTCGAGATAAATGTGTACATTTTTCGATAGAAAAATGTCACGGCCATAGGCTGGTTCCTCCACAATTACAGGCTCGCAGTCGCTGAAAAATATCGACACCTAAATGGCACGAAAGGTCTTAATATTGACAAAGAAATGGAGCGAATGGTCTTAAAATCTCAAAACTAATGGGGTTAAGCATGAGGAAGAAGGGGGATCATAAAAACGACCCATCTCCTCTTAAACTAAAAATAGTTAAAGCTGAGTCAGATGGCTGATTATTGGTTATTAGTTTTAGTTTGGTAATTTGATACAATTAAACTGTGAGAGAGAGAGAGAGAGAGAGAGAGAGAGAGAGAGAGAGAGAGAGAGAGAGAGAGAGAGAGAGAGAGAGAGAGAGAGAGAGAGAGAGAGAGGGGGGGGGGGGGAGAGGGGGAGGGAGAATGTGTTTATGTGAAAATCTTTTGTGATCGTATCTTAAATGTAAACGAGATTAGAATCCAATAAATTTAAGTCAGTAATCCCCCCAATACCATATAAATGAGAACCAAACAAAACAATACCATTTGTTACAAGAATAAATCCAGCAATTCCAACGTTAGTGTGTGTGTGTTTGTTTGTTTGTTTGTTTTATTGTTGTTTTATTACCAGCCATGATTGTAGTGGCTTTATGTCCCTCAGTAAAACTAGTTGGGGGTGAAATGAAATGTGGTGAAAATGGTGTGTGTTTGTGGTGGAGGTTTGGTGGTGGTGGTGGTGTTGTGGTGATTGTGTTGGTGGTGTGGCGGGGGTTGGTGGCATTGGTGGTGATTGTGGTGGGGGTTGTTGTGTACTGTGTTGGAAATTGTGGTGATAGTTGGGGTGGGGATGTTATTGTTGGTGGTAGTGGTAGGTGGGTGTTCGTGGTGATTGTGGTGGTGTATTGTATTGGTTGCAGTGGTGATAGTAGTGGTGGTGGGGATGATGTTATTATTGTTGGTAGTGGTAGGGTGGGGTTTTGAGGTAGGTATTGGTGGTGCTTGTGGTTGTAGTGGTGGTGGTGGTGGTGGGGATGCTGTTGTTATTGGTTGTGGTGGTAGTGTAAAAATGGTGTGTGTTTGGTGGTGTTTTTTTTGGTGATTAGTGATGTTGTGGCTGATGTTGATAGTGGTGGTAATATAATGGTGTGTCTGTTGTAGTATGGTGGGTGGGTATAGAGGTGGATGTCTGGCTGAGGCTGATAGTAGTGGCAATAGAAATGGTGTGTGTCTGTGGTGATGGTGTGAGGGCCTGGGAGTATATTATGTTATTGATAGTGGTTGATGTCTTACTGGTTGGTTATTGATGGTATTAATATACCCTATTCCAAGTAAGTAGGCCAAAACTCTTGAACATTATCCACTATATCCCACACACGACTATAATAAACGAGCTCATACTTCTACCATTTGGGAAGGGTCGGCCAGGGAATAGGTGTGGAAAATGACAGCCCATTTTCTCTAACCCCTTTTGAGTTACAGAGGTTAGGGTTCATGATTTTTGGACTACCTATTTGGAACGGGGTATAGTGATGTTGGTGTGGTAGTGATTGTGGTGTTGGTGTGGTAGCGCTGTGGTGGGGTATAGTGATGGTGGTGTGGTAGTGATGGTGGTGTTGGTGTGGTAGCGCTGTGGTGGGGTATAGTGATGGTGGTGTTGGTGTGGTAGCGCTGTGGTGGGGTATAGTGATGGTGGTGTTGGTGTGGTAGTTACGGATTGGTAGTGGTGGTAGTAGAAATGGTTAGTGTCTGTGGTAGCGCTGTGGTGGGGTTAAGGGGGGATGTTAACTTTTTGGCCGATTTTTGCATGTCTTCATTATTTTTCTAGTTTCCTCCCTAGACCTCCATCAAATTAAAAAAAAAAACATCCATTAGATCCCCGTTCTAGATTAATTTGTACATTGTTCAGTAGATAAATTTCTCGGCCGAAGGCCGGTTCTTCCAACATTACAGGTAATACATGCTCACTATCGTTCGCCAGGGAAAAATTCGACACCTAAATAGCACGAAAGGTCTAAATATTGACGTAGAAATTGGGCAAAAGGTCTTAACATTTACAAACTAATGGGGCTAAACATGAGGGAGAAGGGGGACCAGAAAACCGGCCCATGTCCCTTTAAAAACAAATAAAAATAACAAATACTACTACTACTAATAATAATAATAATAATAAATGCTAATAAGCAATACTCCTAATGGATATGGCTATTATGGAGTAAATCATGTTGGTAATGATTGTACTGGTGGGAGGATTATGGTGATTTACACACACCCTTAATATTACTGCTGCAACACCGGTATTAGGGGGGTGGCTGTTGTTGTGGTTGGAATGGGGGTTCTTGTGGTTGTAATGGTGGTAGTTGTGGTTGTGAGGGAGGTAGTTGTGGTTGTGGGGGTGATTTTATTAAGGGTGGTGGTTGTGGTAGTAATGGTGGTAGTTGTGGTGATGATGGTGGTAGTTGTGGTGTTGAGGATAGATGTGGTAATAATGGTGGTAGTTGTGGTGATGATGGTGGTAGTTGTGTTGAGGGTAGTTGTGGTTGTATTGGTGGTTGTTGTGGTGGTGATGGTGGTAGTTGTAGTTAACGAGAGGTGTTGGTGGTTATGGCATCACCTTTATAACTGCAGGTATAAGGTGCAAGCCAATGTTGTTGTGGTGGTGGTGAGCAATTGTTATAGTTGTGGTGGTGGTGGTGTGATTGGTAATATTAGTAGTGATGATGGTAATGGTGGTTGTATTATTGTGATAGTGGTAGTTTGGGTTCACTAGAAGGGTGGTTGTTAAGACGTCACCTTTAAAACTGCAGGTGTAAGGTGCAGTCCATTGTTGTGATGGTAGTGGTGGTGATGGGAGGGAAGGTGATGGTGACAGTTGTGGTGGTAGTGGTGGTGATGGGAGGGAAGGTGATGGTGACAGTTGTGGTGGTAGTGGTGGTGATGGGAGGGAAGGTGATGGTGACAGTTGTGGTGGTAGTGGTGGTGATGGGAGGGAAGGTGATGGTGACAGTTGTGGTGGTAGTGGTGGTGATGGGAGGGAAGGTGATGGTGACAGTTGTGGTAGGAGTGGCAGTAGTTGTGGTGGTTAGGGTGGTAGTTGTGGTGATGGGGGTGGTAGTTGTGGTTGGCTAGAGCTGATGGTGGTCAAGACGTCACCTTTAAAATTGCAGGTATAAGGTGCAGTCCGTTGTTGTGATGGTAGTGGTGGTTGTTGTGATGGTGGTGGTGGTTGTTATGATGGTGGTGGTGTCACCGTGGTGGTTGCTATGGTGTGGTTATTGTGATGGTGGTGGTGGTGGTTGTTATGGTAGTGGTGGTTGTTGTTGTGATGGTGGTGGTGGTTGTGATGGTGGTGGTGGTTGTGATGGTGGTGGTGGTTGTTATATGGTGGTGGTGGTTGTTATGGTAGTGGTGGTGGTTATTGTGATGGTGGTGGTGGTTGTGATGGTGGTGGTGGTTGTTGTGATGGTGGTAGTGGTGGTTGTTGTTGTGATGGTGGTGGTGGTTGTGATGGTAGTGGTGGTTGTTGGTATGGCTGTTGATTAAGTGATATAGTTGTGTGGTAATGGTGGTGGTGAATGACGATAGGTGTGGTCGTGATGAGGGTGGCAGTTGTTGTGGTAGTTGTGGGGGTGATCTCGTTAGTAATATTTTGCATTGTGTTGTCTTGATGGTGTAATGCTTCGTGTTTAAGATCTGTATGTGGGAACCCAGGTTCGAATCCCGGTAGGATCACATGCTTTCATACATTTCATTGGGAGGTTATTGGGGTTGGGAGAGTTAAATGAATAAATTATATTATTATTATTATTATTATTATTATTATTATTGGTAGTTGTGCTTGTAATACAAATGTGGCGGTTGTGATTGTAGCAAATATTGTGGTAGCCTCCAAGTAGTAGTTGTGGTAGTAATGGTGGTAGCCTAGTTGTGGTAGTGATGGTGGTAGTAATGGTGGTAGCCTAGTTGTGGTAGTGATGGTGGTAGTTGTGGTAGTAATGGTGGTAGCCTAGTTGTGGTAGTGATGGCGGTAGTAATGGTGGTAGCCTAGTTGTGGTAGTGATGGTGGTAGTTGTGGTAGTAATGGTGGTAGCCTAGTTGTGGTAGTGATGGTGGTAGTAATGGTGGTAGTTGTGGTAGTCATTCAATCAATCAATCAACTTTATTTCATAATATACATAACAGACGAACATATATTATATACATAGTAGATGAAATTGACATTATAATTGTCAATATGTGGCGATATAAAAGCATACACAATGAGATTCCCACGTTGCTGAATATTAAGACTGTGATGGATGTAGTTGTGGTAGTAATGGTGGTGGCCTACTTGTGGTAGTGTTGGTGGTAGTTTTGGTTGTTGAATGGTCAGCTTTAAGATTCTCAGAGGGGGGGGCGGGGGCTGTGGGGGTGTGGGAGGCCTGGGGGGTACTGTGGGCCTAGTTCCTTGTCCTGTCCTTCACTCCTTCCTGCTTTCATTCATTCCATTCAGTTTTATTCATTTGTATTCTTTGTATTTTTTCTGTTTTTCATTCATTTGTAGTATTTGTATGGTTTGTTTTTAAATTAATTTTCTCTCTCTCTCTCTCTCTCTCTCTCTCTCTCTCTCTCTCTCTCTCTCTCTCTCTCTCTCTCTCTCTCTCTCTCTCACTCATATCCTCTGGCCTATTTTTTATCGCAGTTTTACCCCGGATTTATTTTGCTCATTTCCTTTTCCACAGAAATGCCATTATCTTTCTTTTCCTTCTTCATCTTCATCTTCCTTCTTCTCCTCCTCCTTCTTCTTCTTTGCTATCCTTTTCATAGTAGTCAATAGATTAGTAGTTTTAGATATCCAAACTGCCCCGTAAGGACCAATAGGTCTGGTGCATTTTGTACTCCTTTGTATTCGTCTTTTTTCCTTCTTCTATTTCTTCTTCTTGCCCTGTCTGTATTTTGTTTTTTGTTTTGTTTTTTTCTCGCCTTCTCTTTATTTGTCTTCTCGCTTTTTCTTTATTTTGGCTTTTGTTTTTTCTCGCTTTTTCTATTTTTTGGTTTTGACTTCTCGCGTGTTCAATATTTGTGTATTGTTCTGTGTGTGTGTGTGTGTGTGTGTGTGTGTGTGTGTGTGTGTGTGTGTGTGTGTTGACCTCCCCCTTCCTGTGTATATATACATAGTGTGTGTATTGATGATTATTGTGTACATAACGTGTGTGCGTGTTTGAGAAGCGCCCTCGGGTTATATGGCTATTTACGTATTGGCTAATGAGCTAAATAATACGAGAGAGAGAGAGAGAGAGAGAGTGAGTGAGTGAGAGAGAGAGAGAGAGAGATTAGATAGATATATAGAGGTAAATAATAGGAGAGAGAGTGAGTGAGTGAGTGAGTGAGTGAGAGAGTGAGTGAGTGAGTGAGTGAGAGAGAGAGAGATTAGATAGATATATAGAGGTAAATAATAGGAGAGAGAGAGAGAGAGGTTTGTATATAGGAGAGGAAATAGAGAGAATAAGGAGGAAGAAGAAAGGGAAGAAGAAGAAGAAGAAGAGTAGAGAGAGGGGAGGAGGAGGAGTAGAGAGGAGAGGAGGAGAGATAGATGTAAGAAGGCGAAGAGGGAAGAGGAAGAGAGAGAGAGAGGAAGAGAAAGAGAGAGAGGAAGAGAGAGAGAGAGAGAGAGGGCTAAAGGACGTTAGAGCTTGCATGTTGCTAATTGTGTGTGTGTTTGTGTGTGTGTGTGTGTGTGTGTCGACAAGCGGTGGTGTGCTTAAGGGGAGGCAGACCGTTTTTCTGGACCACTTTCTCCCTCATGTTTAGCCACATTAGTTTTCAGATGTTTGCCCCATTAGTTAGTCGATTTTGCGACCTTTCGCCCCATTTCTTCGTCAATATTTAGACCTTTCGTGCTATTTAGGTGTCGATTTTTTCCCTGGCGAACGATAGTGAGCCTTTAATGTTGGAAGAAACGGCCTTCGGCCGGGAATTTTTTTTACCGAAAAATGTACAAATTAATCTAGAAGGGGGATCTAATGGATTTTTTTGTTTTTAAATATGATGGAGCTCTAGGGAGGAAACTAGAAAAATAATGAATACATGCAAAAATCGCCCAAAAAGTGAACCATCTCCCCTTAACCCTTTCACGCACATATGACGCAGAGGTTGCCAGATTAGCAATAAGAAATAGAGTTCTCTCACTCTTATAATTACCTCTCCAAAATTAGTTTTCTGCCCACCGCAAACTCAAAGACAACTGCAGAGGTTGAAGTAACTAAACTAAAGGTTTCTAAATACCCCTGATGGTAACAAAGGCTTTAAAGTATCCCCAATAGGCTCAAAATCGCGTCATATGTCGGAGAGGATTAAGGGTACAAAATTGACTAAATATGTAGGTTTGCAGGTACATGAGGTTTGGTGCGACAGTTTAAGTGTTCACGCATCTTTAAAATACTTTAAAACAGTGTTTTAGGTTAGTGTTAGGTTAGGTTAGGTTTGATTTAGATAGTTTTATTTAGGTTTACACATCGACAATTGTACTCGTAAGCAATATACTAAGCATGCATAATTAACGTTTGTACCGATAAACACACCACCGCTTGGGTGTGTGTGTGTTTGTGTAATTCACCGAACTTGTTTGTTAAGGGGATTCCACGCAATGCGAGCTTCAGGTCATTATGAGTGTGTGTGTGTGTGCGTGTGTGTGTGTTTTTTTTTCTTTCTATATTCCAACTTCTTCCTCTCGGGCATAGGCTCAGAGCCTTAACATTCACCGCTTTACAATGAACAGTGAAGCCCGTGAGGTCTTGTTCCAGTCTAGGGAGTGAGACATGTGAAGCACGTAGATTACAACGAGCACCTGCCATCTTGCCTTCACATGAGGCACGGTGCTCACTCATGGCCCGAAACGACCCCATCTCTGAAGCCACCTCGTTCCCGTGCTTCAGTGTCTCACCCCCTACACTCGGACTCTCACACTTACACACACACAATGTGTGTGTGTGTGTGTGTTGCTGTACTTATACCTTGTTTTATGCACGGTATGGTTGTTAGTTTAGTTGAGTGTGTGTGTGTTGCTGTAGTCGTTGTTGTTGTTGTTGTTGTTGTATGTGCGTTATGTTTATGTGTTTATTTGACTGTTTTGTTTATATGCCAATGTTGTTCTGTAGTAGTGGTGTTTGTTATAATATGTATTGTGTGTTTAGTACACAATGATCACTTTTCACCTAACCTGCACTCTCTCTCTCTCTCTCTCTCTCTCTCTCTCTCTCTCTCTCTCTCTCTCTCTCATTATTATTATTATCATCATTATTACTATTATTATTCTTATTATTAATATTATTCTTATTATTAATATTATTATTTACAAGGCCACCAGCCAGACGAGAGCATAGGTGGCACTCTAACTCACCCAGCCATTGAGTCGCCCCCTGCTTTCCTACAACTCAATTCACTAGTTCCTCCCGATAATTTATGCCTTTCTTCCCTCTCCTTCTTCCTTCCTTCTTCCCTCATTTCCTTTCTTCTTCCCTCTTCCTTCTTCGTTTCTTTCCTTTCTTCCTATCTTCTTCCTTTCTTTGTTCTTTCTTTCGTCTCTCCTTTCCTTCCTTCTTCCCTACTTTCCTTCCTTCTTTCCTCTCTTCCTCCTCCTCCTCCAACAACTCAATTCATTAGTTCCTCACAATAATGTCTTTCTCCCTTCCTTCCTCCCCTTCTCCTTCCCTCTTTCCCTTCTTTCATCCCCTCCTTCCTCCCCTTCTCCTTCCTTTTCTTCCTCCCCTTCCCCTTCTTTCCTGTCCTTCCTTCTTCCCTTCCTATATTTCTTCCTTCTCCCCCAACAAGAGAGAGAGAGAGACAATAACTCCCAATAACTCTTTCCTTCCTTCCCTTCCTCGCTTCCTTCATATTCTTGCTATCTCTCCTCTTCCTCCTTCCTTCCTTCCTCTCTCCTTCCTTCCCTCCTTCTTCACTTCTTACCCTCCTTCCTTCCTTCCCTTCCTCCTCCATTCATCTCGTATTCCCTCACCATTGATTCTTCCCATTGTTATCTTTCCTCGTCTCTCTCTCTCTCTCTCTCTCTCTCTCTCTCTCTCTCTCTCTCTCTCTCTCTCTCTCTCTCTCATCAACCACCTTCTGCAGGGGGGAGGGGGGGGGAGGTTGCGTAATGTTCGTGGGCAGACTGAGCTATTGATTGGTTCCTGCAAGAGGGTATGGGGGGGGGGGTCAGGTCAGGTCAGGGGTCAAGGTCAGGTAGAGGTAGGGAAGGCTGATGGGGGATTGATGGGGTTGGAAGAGTTAAAGGGACGGGTTGGTGGAGGATTGGTTGGGTTGATTTAAGGGGTGGAGGTTGATAGGGGAATTAATGGGGTCAGAAGGAGCAAAGGGTGGAAGTTGAAGGGGAATTGATGGGGTTGGAAGGATTAAAGACGTAAAGGTTGATGGGGGATTGATGTAGTTGGGAGGATTAAGGGGAAGAAATGTTGATGGGGATTGATGGGGTTGGAAGGAGTAAAAGGGAGGGTTGATGGGGTTGGAAGGGTACAAAGGGTGGAGGTTGATGGGGTTGGAAGGGTACAGGGGTGGAGGTTGATGGGGTAGGAAGGGTTAAAGGGGAGGCGGTTGATCGGGTAGGAAGGGTACAGGGGTGGAGGTTGATGGGGTTGGAAGGGTACAGGGGTGGAGGTTGATGGGGTAGGAAGGGTTAAAGGGGAGGCGGTTGATCGGGTAGGAAGGGTACAGGGGTGGAGGTTGATGGGATTGGAAGGGTACAGGGGTGGAGGTTGATCGGGTAGGAAGGGTACAGGGGTGGAGGTTGATGGGGTTGGAAGGGTACAGGGGAGGCGGTTGATCGGGTAGGAAGGGTACAGGGGTGGAGGTTGATGGGGTTGGAAGGGTACAGGGGTGGAGGTTGATGGGGTAGGAAGGGTTAAAGGGGAGGCGGTTGATCGGGTAGGAAGGGTACAGGGGTGGAGGTTGATGGGATTGGAAGGGTACAGGGGTGGAGGTTGATCGGGTAGGAAGGGTACAGGGGTGGAGGTTGATGGGGTTGGAAGGGTACAGGGGTGGAGGTTGATGGGGTAGGAAGGGTACAGGGGTGGAGGTTGATGGGGTTGGAAGGGTACAGGGGTGGAGGTTGATGGGGTTGGAAGGGTACAGGGGTGGAGGTTGATGGGGTTGGAAGGGTACAGGGGTGGAGGTTGATGGGGTAGGAAGGGTTAAAGGGGAGGCGGTTGTTAAGTATAAGCTAATGTCTATCCCCTTAACACCTCCCAAAATAGACATGTTTAGGGAGGGGACTTATTTAACAGGCGAATGTAACCAGTTTGGGGGGGGGGGGTCGTAAGGAATGGGAGATTAACTGCAGGTGGTTGAGAGAGAGAGAGACACACACAGAGAGAGAGAGAGAGAGGTAGTTTTAGATCATTATTGGGGTATTATAAATTTACACGAGTCTGATGGGGGGGGGGGGGGGTAACAGATATTGGAGAAGATTGGGGGAATTATATGAGAGGGGGTGGAGAGAGGGGGGAGAGTGGTGGGGAGTGGGGATGGAGAGAGGAGAGAGAGAGAGAGAGAAGGAGAGAGGAGAGGTAGAGGGAGGAGGGGGGGGGGGGGCGGGAATGAGCAGGGAAGAAAATAAAGAGGGAAAGCTATGTGAAGTAAAATGGGAGAGAGAGAGAGAGAGAGAGAGAGAGAGAGAGAGAGAGAGAGTGTGGAGGAGGATGAAGGCAGGTCACCAACATACCACCAGAATTTATTGATTTCAGGCTGGAATGTATGTGTGTGTGTGTGTGTGTGTGTGTGTGTGTGTGTGTACAGTAGTCTATTTGTGTTCACAGTCGTGGTCATGAACTTCTGATTCATTTCAAAGTCTCGAGCTGATAAACGAAGCCCCGAAATGCAATTATTATCTGATAAACCCCCCCCCCCCTGGCTTGTATATTATGTGGAAGGAAGCATAGTAAACAGGAATAGACGAGCGTAGTCTGTTATGTGTGTAATGGAGGCTAGAATTATTATTTGTCTTATATTATACAGTATATATATACCGGTATATTAGTTACCTCCCTAGACCCCTATCAAGCTTTTAAAAATTACCCCCAAGACCTCCCTTCGAGGTAATTTTTTTCAGTTAAAGAATGCTATTACTCGCCAGGGGAAAATCGACACCTAAATGGCACGAAAGGTTTTAAATTACATAGAAGTGGGGTGAAAGGTCTTATTATTGCCAAACTAATGGGCCTAAGGGTGAAGGTGATGGAGGTCCAGAAAAAATATGTGTATGCTACTTATAATAACCATGTATGTTACTGTGTTATAATGTATGCTATGTGTGTGCGATATACATGTGCATTATGGAAATATTCAATGTGTAAGAGAGAGAGAGAGAGAGAGAGAGAGAGAGAGAGAGAGAGGTTTCGTCTCAGCTGTGTCTAGGGAGTGAGCTAGAGAGTGTGTGTGAGTGTGTGCGTGCGTGCGTGCGTGCGTGCGTTGCCCCCTATGACGTCAACAAGAGGGGAGCGCTTCCCGTGAGTCACTGCCGCGGGGGGGGCGGTAGTTTCGCCACCAAGGGGTTTCGCCCCCACTCGACTACACAGGGGTTTGCTTTACACTCAAGTAATTTCGCTGACAAGTATGTTTGCTCATAATTACGTTGCTTTGTCCCCCCAAAATAAGACATTCTCCCCATTAGCTTGGCTATTTTAAGACCTTTCGCCCCATTTCTATGTCAATATTAAGACCTTTTGTTCTATTTAGGTGCCGACTTTTTTTTCTGGCGAGCGATAGCAAGCCTGCAATTTGGGAGAAATCGGCCTAGCCTTCGGCCCGGGTATTTTTCTAGCGAAATATGCACAAATTTATCTCAAAGATGGGTCTTCCTAAAAGTTTGATGGATTTCTAGGGAGAAAAATGGAAAAAAAAATATATATAAATAGGTAAAGAATACATAAAAATAATCTGCTTAACCCTTTCGCTGCGGGTGACGTTCTGGAACGTCCTGGCAAGTTACAGCAATTTCCAGGCTTTAAAAGCCTGTAAAAACCGTAAAAATTGAGTGTCAGTGGGCGAGAGCGTGAGGGGCCCACCTCCAACCCTCAGAGCACCGAGCGGCTCACTGAGGTTGACTGTGTCTCGCGCGGGTCTCTCTCTGTGTCTCCCAACAGTGTAGCCAAGCGAGCGAGTGTTACATAATAGCGGGTTTCCCGCGTTTCACTGGCACCACTGCGGGTGAACCAGACCACGTACGGGGCCCATTCTGGTGTCATTTTGAAGCTATTCTCGCCTAGTTTTTTGGCAAAATACACTTTATTTAATGCAGATGCTTGATTTATCATTCAGGAGTGCCTGAATATGCCCTAAATAGTCCAAACATGGCCGCAGCCAAAGGGTTAAGGGGGGATGGGCGTATTTATTTGCTTATTTATATATATGTTTATATTTTAGTTTCCTCCCTAGACCTCCATCAAGCTTAAAACAAAAAGAGAGAGAAAAAAAAAAAACACACACACACACCCCAAGACCCTCCTTCAAGATAAATGTGTATTTGTTTTATATTTATCTATCTATCTTATCTATCTCTCTATTTATCTATATCTATCTATCTATATCTATTTATATATATATATATATAAAGAGATAGAGAGATAGAGAGAGAGGTTTAGAGTGAGGAGGTACGACTCAAGTGATAAGAAGCGAAGGGACCGTACACGAACAGACCGACCCCCACTGTTGTCTGCTGGACCCCCCCCCTGCTGCTGCTCTAGGGGGTGCTGTTGCTGATTGTCTGATTGATATAGTGTTGTCTGCTTTATATAGTGTTGTTTGCTGATATATTGTCTGCTTTATATAGTACTATGTGTCTATGTTGTCTGCTGTATATAGTGCTGTCTGCTGTATATAGTGTTGTCTGCCTATATCTTGTCTGCTTTACATGGTGTTGTCTGCCTATATTTTGATCTCGTCTGCTCACTCTACTGGTTTTATGTCTGCTCCTGTGTGTGTAGCTCTGTTTGGTGTGTATATCGTGTTCTGCTTCTGTGGTTTTGTAGGTTCTGTAGTTTATTGTCTACTTGTTTGCCTATATTGTGGTCTTGTCTGCTCACTCTTCTGTTAGGCCTGCCTGTTTGTATAGCTGTGTCTGCTGTGTATATCATTGTCTGCTGCTTCTGTGGTTTTGTAGGTTCAGTAGTTTATTGTATGCTTATTTGTTATATGGATTCATGTCTGCTTTATTTTATGCTTGCTTGTATGGCCTATCTGCATTGTGTTGTCTGCTGCGACCTGCTTGTCTGCTTACTGTGTATTTCTCTGTATTGTAGCGTGATGTATGCTTCTGTTGTTTAGCTTTGTCTGCTCTATATCTCATTTTCTGTGTTTGTAGCCTTGTCTGCTCTGTATCTCTTTTTCTGTTTTTGTAGTCTTGTCTGCTCTATATCTCGTTGTCTGTATGTGAAGCCTTGTCTGCTCTATAGCCTATCTCCGTTTCTGCTGTTGTAGCCTTGTCCGCTCTATATCTCGTGTTCAGTTTTTGTAGCATTGTCTGCTCTATATCTCGTCTGTATGTGTAGCATTATCTGCTCTATATCGTTTTCTATTGTGGTAGCATTGTCTGCTCAATATATAGTTTTCTGTTGTAGCCTTGTCTGCTCTTTATATAGTTTTCTGTTTTATAGCCTTGTCTGCTCTATATCTCATTTTATATTTTGTTTATGTTTGTATTGTTTTCTACATTGATTTGTATTTATATTTGTTTATATGTCGACTTTGCTTTTATGTCTTGTTGGAACCTTGCATTTCAGTTTTGTCTGCTTTATATTATCTGGAACCACACTGCTGCTCTGGTTGTTGTTGTTGTTGTTGTTTCTGCTTGTCTGCTCTGACGATTATGGCCCACCTGCTGATCTTACTATTGATGTCTGCTTCTATTTCTGCTCTCTCTATTCTTGTTTCTGCTTTCAGTGTGTATAATTGCTTTGTGTGTCTGCTCTGGCCATGCTGTTATTTATTGTGTGGTTTTATGCTGGTGTCTGCTTTAAGGGAAATGTGTTATGTATGTGTGTGTTCAATAGGATAGTGTTTTGTTTATCTAATGATGATAGTGTGTGTGTGTGAGAGACAGAGAGAGAGAGAGAGAGAGATAGTGTGTGTGTGTGTGATAATTTGTTATGTATGTGTGTGTTCAATAGGATAGTGTTTTGTTTATCTAATGATGATAGTGTGTGTGTGTGAGAGACAGAGAGAGAGAGAGAGATAGTGTGTGTGTGTGATAATTTGTTATGTATGTGTGTTTAAGAGTGTGTTTTGTTTATCTAATGTGATAGCGTGTGTGTGAGATAGAGAGAGATAGTGTGTGTGTGTGATAATTTGTTATGTATGTGTGTGTTCAATAGGATAGTGTTTTGTTTATCTAATGATGATAGCGTGTGTGTGAGAGAGAGAGAGAGATAGTGTGTGTGTGTGTGTGATAATTTGTTATGTATGTGTGTGTTCAATAGGATAGTGTTTTGTTTATCTAATGATGATAGTGTGTGTGTGTGAGAGAGAGAGATAGTGTGTGTGTGTGTGATAATTTGTTATGTATGTGTGTGTTCAATAGGATAGTGTTTTGTTTATCTAATGATGATAGCGTGTGTGTGAGAGAGATAGATAGTGTGTGTGTGTGTGATAATTTGTTATGTATGTGTGTTTAATAGGATAGTGTTTTGTTTATCTAATGATGATAGCGTGTGTGTGAGAGAGAGAGAGAGAGAGAGATAGTGTGTGTGTGTGTGATAATTTGTTATGTATGTGTGTGTTCAATAGGATAGTGTTTTGTTTATCTAATGATGATAGCGTGTGTGTGAGAGAGATAGATAGTGTGTGTGTGTGTGATAATTTGTTATGTATGTGTGTGTTCAATAGGATAGTGTTTTGTTTATCTAATGATGATAGCGTGTGTGTGTGAGAGACAGAGAGAGAGAGAGATAGTGTGTGGGTGTGATAATTTGTTATGTATGTGTGTGTTCAATAGGATAGTGTTTTGTTTATCTAATGATGATAGCGTGTGTGTGAGAGAGATAGTGTGTGTGTGTGTGATATTGTTATGTATGTGTGTGTTCAATAGGATAGTGTTTTGTTTATCTAATGATGATAGCGTGTGTGTGAGAGAGAGAGAGAGAGAGAGAGAGAGAGAGAGAGAGAGAGAGAGAGAGAGAGAGAGAGTGTGTGTGTGTGATAATTTGTTATGTATGTGTGTGTTCAATAGGATAGTGTTTTGTTTATCTAATGATGATAGCGTGTGTGTGAGAGAGAGAGAGAGAGAGAGAGTATGATGATAATAATGTACCTGTAGTAGTATCACAATGTCGTAGTATAGCGTGTATGTGTGTGTAGGAGTACAAAGGAGTACAAAGGAAATCAAGCAACAACAGGTCTAGTGACCCTTCTAGGCTGCTTGTCCTCCAAAACACTGAGGATCAAGTGTCCAAACAGTGGTTTAGAGTGGGTAAGGGAACATTGGAAAGGGAACTACTGCCCTGGAACTAATGTCCGTGGCAGGATTAGGAAGTTAGTAGGGGACAGATGGGTTAGTAACTGAGGGGGGGATAAAATAAAGTTATTCATTTACAAACGCAGTCAGTCGCGGGTTTGATGCGAGATATTTGTCTAAGCGGAGTTTAAATGAATCAACGGTGCTGCAGTCTATAAACGTCTCGGGGAAGCCCATTCCACAAGTTGACAACTCGATTGAAGAAGAAATTCTTAGATTCGTGTGAGTTAAAAGATTTACCAGTAATTTTGCAACCGTTTCCCCGCGTGTAATTAGATTGGTCGATAGTGAAGTACTTACTACAGTTCGTATTGTCGATGCCTTTGATGATTTTGAACACTTGAATTAAGTCACCTCTTAATCTGCGCTGGGTTAAAGGAAATAGATTTAATTCTCTAAGACGCTCTTCGTATGGTTTGTTCTTTAGGCTAGGTATAATTTTGGTAACTACGCTGAACTCGTTCCAGCTTGTTTATATCTTTTTGGTAATAAGGGCACCAGGATTGAACGCAGTACTCCAGAAGAGGGCGGACTAAGGAATTGTAAAGGGTTAGGATAACTTATTTAGATTTATGCTCAAATGACCTGCCTATAAAGCCAATTATTTTGTTTGCCTTCTTAACAACTTCTGAACATTGTTGACTCGGTTTTAGGTTACTCGATATTGTTACTCCCAGATCGGTTTCTCTGTTTACATTCTTAAGCTGAGTGCCATTCATCGAATAGTTTGCTTTCTCATTTAGGTATCCGATATGTAGTACTTTACACTTATCCGCATTGAAACTCATTTGCCAAATTTGGGCCCAACATGACAATTTATCTAGATTGTGTTGCATATCGTCAACTTGTTCTTTTGAGAGTACGCTATTTGCAATTTTTTTATCTTCAGCAAATGTTGAGATTGTACAGGTGAGACCCTCATCTATGTCGTTGATGTAAATTAGAAAGAGAATTGGTCCTAGTACCGATCCCTGGGGTACCCCGCTACTTACATTGGTCCATTTAGATGCCTTACCGTTTATGACTACTCTTTGCTTTCTGTCGCTGAGCCAATTTTCTATCCATTTCAACACACCGTCTTGTATTCCATGCGCTTTTAGTTTTAGCAGTAAACGTTTGTGGGGAACTTTGTCAAAGGCCTTTTGAAAATCAAGGTATATAATATCTACAGCTTTACTCTCATCGTAGAGGTTGAGGATATCGTGGAAGAAGTCTAAGAGGTTTGTTAAACAGGAACGTTTTTTACGAAAGCCGTGTTGAGTATCTTTAAGTAAGTTATTTGCCTCTAAGTGATTTACGAGTCTGTCTCTTATGACCGTTTCTAGCATTTTACATACAATTGAGGTTAAGCTAATTGGACGATAGTTACTGGGTAGGGATTTGCTGCCTTTTTTTAATATCGGTGTTACGTTGGCTAGCTTCCACTGATCAGGCATAGTCCCAGACGGCAAGGATTCATTGAATAGCAATGTCAGTGGTTTGGAGAGCTCATCCTTAGCTTCCTTTAGAACTCTAGGCGAGATTGTATCAGGTCCAGGCGTTTTATTTACCTTGAGTTTATCTAAACAATTCAATACTTCTCTCTCTGTAACGGTGATATTGCTTAGAACATCTGAATTATCAATCCGAATCGGCGATGGTGTAGGGATATCACTGAGGTCTTCGGTTGTAAAAACTGATGCAAAGAAGGTATTGAGGGCATTACTCATTTGTACTTCGTCTTTGGTGTATTCTCCATTTTCATCGACTAACGGTCCAACAGTTGAAGTAACTACTTTTTTCTTTCTGATATAACTATAGAATTCTTTCGGGTTTGTTTTACTTTGATTCGCAACATGTAACTCCAGGGTCTTTTTACTTTGCTTAATTAACTTTTTGGCTTTGCGTCGTAGCTCTACAAATTTCACCCGTTCTTCGTTATTTTGTGAGGATTTTAATCTATCATTAGCAAAATTTTTAGCAAGCAGACAGTCTGAAATATCTTTATTCCACCATTTGGGCTTATCATTATGGCCTGGACGCCGTATTTTCGATGGTATGCAGTCTTGCACTGCCTTAAGGTAAGTGGTTGTGAAACACTCCCAAGATGTATTTATGTCGTTATTGTTAGTCAGAAAGCTCCAGTCAGTTTCTTTAAGCTTTGATTTAAGTTTATGAAAATTTGCTTTCTTGAAATTAGGGACTTTCTCAATGCTGCTATTTGATTTGTTACTAGTAAACTTTAAAGTGAAAGTTATCGTACGACGGTCGCTGTTACTGAATTCATCACCAACATTCAAATTCTCTATTAATTCTTCTTTTGTTGCGAGTACATGGTCAAGCACATTATTACCACGGGTCGGATATTGTACAAATTGAAAAAGTGAACTCTCTTGCAAGTTAGCATAGAGGTGTCCAGAGTGTGAAGTAAGAATATAGCCCCATTTAGTCACAGGTAAGTTGAAATCGCCAAGAATTACGGTATCTTGTATGTTAGTTATTTCCGCAATTTGTTCATAAATTTCACTGTCAGTTTGCACTGATTGAGCTGGGGGTCTGTATAATAAAGCTAGTGTTATTTTAGTTCCTCGTTTATTATTTAATAGTACGTAAGATATGTCTATATTCGCAATTTGAGGTTTTGACATTAAGACGGGATTAAGACTTTCCTTTATAAAAAACAGAACTCCTCCTCCATTTCTATTGATCCGACTTTTCTCAAACATTGTATAACCAGGAAGCGTATATTCGGCTAAAAAGTCTCTGTCTTCCGTATTTAACCAAGATTCTGTAATGACGATTATATCATAATGTTCTGTAAACACGATTTCCTCTAGATCTGAACATTTATTGCGTATGCTACGAGCATTTACATAAAACACCTTAAGAGTATTAGAGTTGGATGTTACTGATTGTGCATTGTCTGAATTTTCAGTTCGTATTTGACTTACACTACCCCCGGTTGACCCCGTTTTTTGAACGGAAATAGGAGAGAGAGAGAGATAGTGTGTGTGTGCGTGTGATAATAATAGTGTTGCAGGATGATAATGGATTAGTGTTGCGTGTAAAAGAGGCGAGGTGAAGGTAAATGAACACTAATCCAGGATTAATGCTGTGGTGGTGGTGGTGGTGGTGGGTTGTGATTGTTTTGTTGTGGTGGTGGTGGTGTGTTGTGGTGATGGTGTTGGTGTCATGATTGTGTGGTGGTGATGATGATGTGATTGTGTTGTGGTGGTGGTGTGTTGTGGTGATGGTGTTGGTGTCATGATTGTGTGGTGGTGATGATGATGTGATTGTGTTGTGGTGGTGGTGTGTTGTGATTGTGTAATGATGGTGATGATGGTGTCATGATTATGTGGTGGTGATGATGGTGTTGTGATGGTTGTGGCGGTGGTGGTGTGATTGGGTTGTGGTGGTGGTGTTGGTATTGTGATTGTGTGGTGGAGATAATTATATTGTGATTGTGTGGCGTAGATGGTGATGTGATTAGTGGTGGCGCGGTGAATTGCCTATAATAACACTCTTCAAATCCCTGGTGCTACCGCGGCTAGAATACTGTAACGTATTAACATCCCCATACACATTAGGTGAAATTAATGACTTAGAAGGTGTACAAAGGAACTTCACCTCACATATAAACTCAGTAAAACAGTTACACTATTGGGATCGCTTAAAATCACTCAAACTATATTCGTTGGAACGTAGAAGGGAACGATACTTAATAATATATACGTGGAAAATCGCAGAGGATTTTGTACCAAATCTACATACACCAATAGCAATGAAATTCAATGATAGGAGAGGCTGGGAATGCCATATCACCAAGATGATAAATCGGGGGGCTATGGGCTCTCTGCGAGAGGGCTGGTTATCACATAGAGGAGCACGTCTCTTCAACAAACTCCCGCGGCGAGTGAGAGACATGAGAGGTGTCTCGTTAGACAGCTTCAAGAGAGCTCTCGATGTCGAACTACAAAAATTTCCAGACGAGCCCATCTTCACAAGGGTGCGCTCCACCTCTTCGAATAGTCTGCTGCACCAATTCTCAAACAACAACGAAGGGCGGTGCGTTCTTCGGTGCCACTAGCAAGAGTGGCGAACTCCACATAGGTGAACATAGGTAGGTGGTGGTGGTGTGTTGTGATTGTGGTGTGGTGGTGATGATGGTGATAATGATGGTGTGATGGTGCGGTGTAGATGATGATGGAGGTGTTGTAATCGTGATGATGATGATAGTGTAAAATAATTAAGGTTGTGATGTGATAGCGCTGGTGAGGGTACTGCTGATGATCAAACAGGTATTATGATTATAAATATTAATTATATTTATTAATTAGCCTTTGTGGATTTGCTGAAATGGTGTCCCCTATGTTTGGATACAATTATGATCATTAGATTGTTTTTGTTGTTAGATATCGTGGTGTTTGCTTTTAATTATAATAATGATGTTGATAATATATGTTGAATCCTGAATATAATTAGTGTATGGTAAACATGTGACGATTATTTATTAGTTATACTTGCTGTTGATGATAACGATGAATATGACATTTATTAGTTATACTTGCTGTTGATGATAACGATGAATATGACATTTATTAGTTATTGCTGTGATGATAACGATGAATATGACATTATTAGTTATACTGTGTGTTAGTTATACTTGCTGTTGATGATAACGATGAATATGACATTTATTAGTTATACTTGCTGTTGATGATAACGATGAATATGACATTTATTAGTTATACTTGCTGTTGATGATAACGATGAATATGCAATTCTTTGGTGTGTGTGTGTTATTGCAATTCTCAGTGTGTGTGTGTGTGTGTGTGTGTATGTATGTGGAAGCCTAGTGTGGTATGTTAGGTTTTGTGTGTGTGGTTGTTCACTTTGGAGCAATATTGGTCCAGCTAAGTCAACCCTATACTTGGGGGAGAGTGTGTAGTGAGTGACTGTGTGTGTGTGGGTGTGTGTGTGTGTATGTGGCTTTGGCTTTGTGTGGTGTTATGTGTGTGTGTCTGTGTTTGTGTAGTTAAATTAGTGCAGTGTGTGTAGGTGGCTTTATGTGGTGTTATGTATGTGTCTGTCTGTGTGTGGGTTTGTGTGTGTGTTCTGTGTGTAAGTAGTTAAATTATCTCCATGTGGGTGTGGCTTAGTGTAGTGTTCTGTATGTAAGTAGTTAAATTATATCCGTGTGAGTGTGTGTGTGTGGCTTTGTGTGGTGTTCTGTGTGTGTGTGGCTTAGTGTAGTGTTCTGTGTAGCAATATTGGGGCAGCTAAGTCAACCCTAACCCCTTGGATTTATTACCGCCCCGCCAGTAATGAGAGAGTCTGACAGGGAGTGGCTGGGAACAGTTACCATCCCTTAGACACTGCGGTCCATTATGAGGCGATACTCTAGGATATCATATTTTGCCGTACACTAATTGCATAATATGCATTGTTGGCTTTGAACGGGTGGGGATAGGGGTGTTGACAAATGAGAAAATGCGTTCTCATATCTTGTGGAGGACGGTCCGTCAGCGGCCTCGGCGAGAGTTGCTCCCCCCAAGTCTGTTTGCTGCCTGTGCTTGATGAACCAGACTATTCAAAGGGGTTAGCTTTTACCTCCACATGGCTGATCAGGCACCATTTTGAGTTGATAATCCAAAGTTCTATTGAAAACTTCCATATGCACATCCATCAGGTTCCTCACGTTCTTTAGGTACAATGACAATAATGTAAACAGGAAGATGGAAGTGGAAGAGTGATGGCAGGCAATTTGTCTTTCTATTTTGATTAAAAGAAAATTGAACTTACAATCCTGGGATCGAACCGGGGCTACGTCATACATGACATCCCCAGCTTATACTCACTACGCCACCATCCTACAAAACCTAAGCATCCCTTACGACTTTCTCAAGCCATTGTGCAAGCTTTGTAGACCTAGCTTGGACTCTTTCTAATACGTTTTTCTCCTGAGTGCATTATTCCAGAAGAGGCCGTATCAGAGTATTGTATAGTTGGCTACATGAGTTTGTAAAATTTATGTGATTGCATATATGGAAGGGAAATTAGTATGATTGAATTGGAAGTTAGATTTCTTCTGCAGTTATTAAATACCGGTGCTTGACCAATTAACGTTTGTATAGCAACATATACTTGTAAGTCGATCACACTATGTTTCTTTCCATACATAAAATCACAGAATGGGTACTAATTCATGTTGCTTACTGTACATTGTAGCGTATTAACATCCCCATACAAAGCAGGTGAAATAAATGACGTAGAGAGTGTACAAAGAAATTTCACTTCGCATATAAGTTCGATAAAACATCTACACTATTGGGAGCGTTTAAGAGCACTGAATCTGTACTCACTGGAACGTAGAAGAGAACGTTACCTAATAATATACACGTGGAAAATCGCAGAGGGTTTAGTACCAAACCTACATACTCCGATAGTCATGAAATTCAGTGATAGGAGAGGCTGGGAATGCGAAATCCCCCGGATGAATAACAGGGGTGCTATGGGCTCTCTGCGAGAGGGCTGGTTATCACACAGAGGCCCACGTCTCTTCAACAAACTCCCACGGCGAGTAAGAGACATGAGGAACATCTCGTTAGACAACTTCAAGAGAGCCCTAGATGTCGAACTGCAAAAAGTGCCAGACGAGCCCATCCTCGCAAGGGAGCGAGCTGTCGCTTCAAACAGTCTACTGCACCAAATCACCACCCATAACGAGGGGCGTCGTTGCTCCTTGGTGCCGCTAGAAGAGTGGCGAACACATCAAAAGGTATCAAAAGGTAAGGGACTATCTACCTCACTGCTAATCAAGGCAGTCAGTCAGTAGCCAGCCATTACCCACACAAGGGGTAGGGAGGATCAGCGAGAGACACAAGGAAGGAAAAAGAGGTGACAGGAGAAGAACACATATAACAGTTAGCCCACAAGCATTCAGAAGCACCAAACACTCATCAGCCCCCGAATTCAATGGCTTCACTGCTAATCTAAACACCTCAAAATCAGCCCCCGAATTCAATGACTTCACTGCTATTCTAAACACCTCAAAATATATTCAGAGTGAGTCCCTTTCCCAATATATATCATCAATAGGGACTAATCTGATTGGGATGTGCTTGGCCGATTAGCGTAGCCTTGCACTTCCCAAGGTTCAGTGACCCCTACCATATCAGAGAGAGAGAGAGGGGTGTGTGTGTGTGTGTGTGTGTGTGTGTGTGTGTGTGTGTGTGTGTGTGTGTGTGTGTGTGTGTGTGTGTTGTGTGTGAGAGAGAGAGAGAGAGAGAGAGAGAGAGAGAGAGAGAGAGAGAGAAAGGAGAAAGAAGAAAAAGGACCCTGCCGTTCTCTCTCTCTCTCTCTCTCTCTCTCTCTCTCTCTCTCTCTCTCTCTCTCTCTCTCTCTCTCTCTCTCTCTCTCAGGAAACAAGGGAAAGCGGGCGACAGCTTACGTAACATGGGGGTGGGGGGCTAGGGGGGTATGGAGGGGGGGGGGGGTTGAGAGACAGGTGCGTGTACGTGTGGCTTGTGTGCGTCCGTGTCTGCTTGCTTGCGTGTGCGTTTGTGTAGATGCTTATGTGTGGGTGTGTACGTACGTGTGTGTAGATGCTTCTGTGTGTGCGTGTGTGTGAATGAGAGTGCAAGGTAATGTGAGTATGTGTATGTTTTTCTGTATATGTGTGACTGTGAGTGTTTATGAAATTACGTGTGGGAGTGTGCTGTGTGTTCGTGTGCTTGGCTATGTGTGTACTTACGTAGGTTAGTTGTGCGTCAGTGTAAGTGAATGTCTGTGTGCGTGTGTGTGTGGGGTTGGGGGAGGGTACTGTGTGTGTGTGTGTGTGTGTGCCTGCCTGTGTGTGTATACCCTCACACGCACACGCACACCCACACCCACCATGCAGACTACCATTCACCTCCACCTCCTCCACCCCTTGCTGCACCACCGCTCACTCCAATTGCTCTCTCTCTCTCTCTCTCTCTCTCTCTCTCTCTCTCTCTCTCTCTCTCTCTCTCTCTCTCTCTCTCTCTCTCTCTCTCTCTCTCTCTCTCTCTCCTCTCTCTCTTCTCTCTCTCTTCTCTCTCTCTCTCTCTCTCTCTCTCTCTCTCTCTCTCTCTCTCTCTCTCTCTTTTATTATTAATTTATTATTTGTATTACCAATTTATATTACAAACTCACAGACAAGTACTTCCATTAGCCTACCTGTATATATATATATATATATATATATGTGTAGCTCTCTCTCTACATATGTCTGCCTGTGTATGTATTTCTATAGCTAAATATCTATAAAACACACACACACACACAAACACACACACACACGTACGTCTCTCTTTGTTGTTATGTCTCCTCTTTTATCTCTACCCCCCCCCCCCTCCCTTTTTCATGTACGTATGTATGTCTTTTATATACCCTGTGCATGACCCTCCTGTCTGTCTGTCTTCCTGAAAGCCTGTCTGTCTGTCTTCCTGAAAGCCTGTCTGTCTGTCTGTCTGTTGGGTCGGTTCTGTGGTCCTTTCGCTGCCCTGCACAGTCGCGTGTAAGTGTTCGTGGATCTCTCTCTTATTGTTATGTATGCACGTACCGTATGTGAAGGGGACGCCAATTAACCCTTTCAGTACAACCGACGCCTTTTTGTTATGATTTAAGCTACCTTTGGACGATTTTATGAATCTTAAGAAAGATATGTGTGAACTAAAAGGATACATTGAGATAGTCTGTAGCCTTTGAATGGGTAGACGTCCTTCCTACGCTGAATATAATTGTCTAACGGTAGATAGAGTTACTAGATGTAATTTTGGTGAACGGAAACTCACCAATATAGCGGAGGTTGGCCGATCTCTGTGGGTTATAGGGTCTCTGGTGTTGACTATTCAGGTGGGGTGGTGAAATAATTGTAGAGTGTCTGGTGGGTGTGCTGGTAATGGTAACTGTGGGGACAAACGTGAGTTGCTCTTGTTTATTACCCTCCACACAAGGCCGGACAAGAACACGAGCTATTGTAATTCTTCTCTTTGTGTGTCTGTCTGTCTGCGTGTTTTGCACCACATCTCGAGATTAACCCTTTCAGGCTCCTAAGATGCCGCTTAGTATTTATATATAAAATTCTCCTATTCTCGTAATTTACTCTACAAAATTATTGTTCTGCCATTAAACTTGCTCAAAGACAATGGCAGGGGTTGAAAACACTAAAAAAATAAACTAAAGCTTTCTAAATTGCTCTGATGGTCACAAAAGCTTTTAAAAATCCCATGATGGCGCAGGTGCTTCTTTCCGTACACGAAAGGGTTAAAATAATGGATTTTGACGAAACTGGGCCAGTATACTCCTACATTCAGTACTCGGAAACCAACTATATATACCGGTAAGCCTTTGAAGATTATGATGCTTTTTGGCAGTTTATTGTGGCTATCATTAGACGATTGTATACAGTTTAGGAAGGATCTGTGGGAATTATAAGGGTAAAGACTATCTCGATTAACCCTCTGACTTCCATATACCCTTCTTAACCTGAGTATCATTGTCAGATAATAGCCAGAAAACGGAAAAGAAATGCGTATTGGCTCTTGACAGGGTTAATTTGAACGGACTTAAATTGCCAGACAGAATGAAGAAGGTCTGACACGAGATTGGAACACTTTGAGCATCTGGGTATGGTATTTGGAGGTGTGCTTTCATAGACAACATTTATTAGGCAAATGTTAGTAAATTATTCGTCTGGCTAGCTAATGAGCCTGCCACACGTTCCCAGACTAGAAGGGGTAAGGGTGGAGGGGGGGGGGGGGGGGCAGAAGGGGTAATGTGCGGTGGGAGTCTGGGAGAACGGGTTGGATAAATAGGGGGGACACATATTCCCTTCTATATCTCTCTACACGCCGCAATGTTGCTTCTTTCACTCTTCTACTGTTATTATAATTATCAGTCTTCTTCAGAGCTCTCTCAGTATATACCTCCTCCCTTACGGAGTGCGGTGGGCACCCGCCTTTCAACACATTCCCACCCCTATTATGTCCAACTCTCTAACCCAAGAATGAACTGATTTCCCCATTTTCTCTTCTACTCAACAAGTAAACTTTTGAACTCTCTTCTTCAATCTATCTTTCCCTCATCCTATGACTTAAACTAACATACTTTAAGCTCCGTGTGTCCAGACATTTTGACTTTAACGTACCTTGAATTTAGCTCCTTATCACACTTTCATTATTTGGGGGGGGGGAATTGTTACAGGCATGTTTGCCTTTTGTTTACTTCATACACAGAACAAATAAGAAAAATATATATTATAGGGGATAGAAAACAACCCGTAGGGTTGGAGGAGGAGGAGGAGGGTGTAGGAGGTGTGGTGTGGAGGTAGATGTGCTGGAAAGTGTGAAAAGGAACAACTTGAGATGGTTCGGCCATATGGAACGTATGGAAAGCGAGAGAATGACTAAGAGGGTGTACGAGAGCGAGGTGGAGGGACAGAGGGGGAGAGGTAGACCGAATATGAGGTGGAAGGATGGAGTGAGGAAGTACTGTACATGAACGAAGGCGGTGCTGGTTGGGGGGAGGGGCGTCGACTGACTGGGGACAGAGGTGCATGGGGGCGGTTCGTTCGTGGCCACCCCTTCGGGGATCACGGCGTCAGGCAATAGATAGATAGATAGATAGGGTTTAGATGAAGAGGTGTAAGATAAGGGATTGAACGGGTAGACGGATTGAACGGGTAGACGGATGGGTGTAGATGGAAAAGGTGAGGAATAGAAAGTCGTGGTGGTAGGGGGGGGGGGGGGGATTATCTGGCGCCAAAGAGGGTGGAGGCAAGGGCAGTGTGATTGGCGCCATGTTGTTTACCTTATGTGGTCTATAGTGTGTGGGGGAGGGGGTAATCTGGCGCCAAAGAGGGTAGAGGCAAGGGTAATGTGGTTGGCGCCATGTTGTTTACCTTATGTGGTCTATAGTGTAGGGGGGGGGGGGGGATATCTGGCGCCAAAGAGGGTGGAGGCAAGGGCAGTGTGATTGCCGCCATGTTGTTTACCTTATGTGGTCTATAGTGTGTGGGGGGGGGGGTAATCTGGCGCCAAAGAGGGTAGAGGCAAGGGTAATGTGGTTGGCGCCATGTTGTTTACCTTATGTGGTCTATAGTGTAGGGGGGGGGGGATATCTGGCGCCAAAGAGGCTAGAGGCAAGGCCAGGGTGCTTGGCGCCATGTTGTTTACCTTATGTGGTCTATAGTGTGTGTGTGTGGGGGGGGGGGGGGTATCTGGCGCCAAAGAGGGTAGAGGCAAGGGTAATGTGGTTGGCGCCATGTTGTTTACCTTATGTGGGGGTGTGGGGAGGGGGCAGGGATTGGTGGAGGGATAGGGATACTGGCGGAGGGAGGGAGTATTGGTGGTGAGGAGGGATATGGGATTGGATAGGCACGTTAGTATAGGTAGGTAGGTGGAGATAGGGATGGTGCTGTAGGAGGTAGGGTTTGGTGGAGAGATAGGGGTGCTGGTGTAGAGGTGTTCGGATTTGATTGTAGTAGTAGTAGTAGTAGTAGTATTAGTAGTAGTGAAGGTGGAGAGGTAGTGGATTAAGTATATAAGTAATGAATGGTGGAGTACGATTGGAAGACTAGAAGAAGTATGGGATGAGATAGAGAAGAGTGTGCATGACATGGATAGAAGTGTGGATGAGGGGCTAGAAGGCATAGGGATAGTGTACGTGTGTAGAAAGAGGCAGAGTAACGGTGACAGGGATAAAATAAGGAGGGTAGAAAGTAAGAGGGGGTGGGGGTGGACTTGGGGTCATCTGGCGCCAATGAGGGATGAGGGAAGTGGGTGAGTGGCACCAGGCTGTTTATAATGAAGGTGGTGGGGTGGTTACTGTATAAGGCAGGGGTGTCAAACTCATTTGCTCTGGTGGGCCAAATTTGACACGGTACAATATTGTAGGGCCGCATTAACCCCTTCTGTACCGGCGACGTCTTTTATATTTTATTGTAGCTATGTTTAGAGGATTTTGTGTAATTTAAGAAGGATCTGTGGTAGTAAAAAGGAATAAGTGAGATAGTTCGAAGCTGGATAAAATCGTCAAATAATAGCAACATTAGTTAAAAAGACGTTGACGGTACAGAATATAATATACCGGTAATGCCTCCATCTGTCCTAATATAAATTAAAATAAATGCTTCATAATTACCCAGACTTAACAATTTCAGAAAATATTAAAAACACATACAAATATGTTATTTAAATATAAATTTACGGCAACTGTGGCACCTGTCGCACTAGTTGTGTTTTATCCCCGTAGCCTTCGGCCTCATACTGAGCATGATTGCAAGAACCGTCCCAGTGGCCCCGATTGAGCATATCATAAACCCGTTGACGATTTTATTCAGCTTAAAAAGAATGTCTAAGGGTGAAAGAGTATTTAATATCCTTTAAGCTTCTTACTCATACAAATACTTCCTAGAATTAGAACTTAAGTTAATATAGTACCAACATATAATATATTTAAGAAATAATTATTATTTCTAGAATAAAAATACAATATTTTACACTACTTGGTCAAACTGGTTGCGTCACATTTTTCCCTTGCCCCTCAACGTTCTCTTCATAATTGCTGAGGGGCACAGGGCCCTGGGTGGGGCTTTGGTGTCCTGGGCGTTTCCGCACCCTCCTCAGCTCCCCGCCATGGAGTGGCTTCGGTCACCCAGGCTTTATTGTGGTCGGCAGGGAGGGTTCTGTGGGTGCGCTCGGTTATGGCCTTGGCCGTGCTCGGGACCTTTGGGCTGTTCGGCCAGGCAGCATGGGGAACAACAACAACAACAACAACTGGTTCGCGGGCCGCATGCTAGAGGCAAGATACATAGACTAGTCTATGTATCTTGGCTAGAGGAAGGGGGGCCACATGCGGCCCGCGAGCCTCATGTTTGACACCCCTGGTATAAGGGGTGGTGGAGGCAGTGGGGGTGTTAGTGGGATAAGCTTGGGAGGGAGGATTATGGTGTGGTTGATTATATTAGGGATGGTGGTGGAGGTATTGGGGGAGTGGGGGGAGTGGGGGTTTGGGGAAGGCGCCAGTGGGGCAAGCTTGGGAGGATTGTGGTGTGGTTAATTATGCTAAACATGAAGGAGATGGGGGTCCAGAAAAATCGACTACCTCCCCCTTAAATGAGAAGGTTTGATCATTATAGGCTGGGATAAATGTTTGTAAAAGGCAACAGAATGGAAGGACGGGAGTTGGTCTGGTGATGAAGTGAGTGGAGGTCTGGGCTTGTGTCACCTTTTCCTGGTAATTGAAACCAGACGTAATATTTTTAGTGCCACCTACCCGTCTGAGAGAGAGAGAGAGAGAGAGAGAGAGAGAGAGGCTGGTTCATATTTATAGTGTAGTCTCGTCTTTGCTTTTCACACACACGCTCTCTCTCTCTCTCTCTCTCTCTCTCTCTCTCTCTCTCTCTCTCTCTCTCATATACATTCATATACTCACAAGCAGACATGTACGCTCACATTTATACATTTACATACACAAACACACATACACACACTCATACTCTCATAGACACACTGACAAACACATTCCTACACATACATACATACGTATATACATACAGACAGACAGATGTACAGACATACATACATACATACGACACGTACATACACATTAATTAAACTCACTAACTAATAAATAAGTCTGATGGACATAATGTGTGTGTGTGTGTGTTGATGTGTGTGTGTGTGTGTGTTTGTGTATGAAAGACAAGACCTTATATAATGATGATTGGTGTTGATGGGTCGTTCATAGCAGAGAGAGAGAGAGAGAGAGAGAGAGAGAATACAGGAGACAGTATTAGCCAGGATTGACAAGGTGCTATAATTAGTATCGGTGGTTGAGAGGGAGGGGGGGGGGGGGCCTGAGGCTATTTGTCAACTCATCAACAGCTGTTTAAGTTGTCAAGGGGTTTATTAACATCCTTGTTGGTGATCGTCGGGGCTTGAGTAGGGCTATAGGGGGAATCTGGTTGTACTTATCTACAGTATATGTGTGTATATTATGTATGTATGCCTGTGTATGTATAGATTAATCTTTGTTTGCCATATGTATATTTGTCAATGGCTGGAAGTTAGAATTGAAAGGCTTAGATTAGTATACTGTATGTGGACACTTTTTCTCATGTAAGATTTTGTTTACGTGAAACAAACTTCACTCAGAAGTATTAAATAGTTCTTCAGTAGAGCAGTTCAAGAAGAGAGTAGATAGTATTTTGCATACACTCTAATGAGTGTTGTGTGCTACATAAGCAATCTCTTTCCACTTGAACTATTTTCCGAAAATAGACTAAAATTGAGATACCAATTATTCCTTGAAATTAATTGTAGCTCTCACTCTCTCTCACACACACACACACACACACACACACACACACACACACACACACACACACACACACACACACACTCTCTCTCTCTCTCGTATGTCTCTCGTATGTGCATGTGTGTGTGTGTGTGTGTGTGTCTGGCTGGCTGGCTGTCTGGTACTCCTCGGTGTGGCGCAGTTAAGGATAATTGACGTAAATTACTTTAGTTATCATGGCACTCAACTACCCCCCCCCCCCCCCCCCCCGGGGGGGGGGGGGCACTTACCTACTGCTCACATTATTTTTAACATCTACGTTCTTAACACTAATAACAGCCCGAATGAACTAAATGAAAGCTGGTGTTTCTTCTAGGATTCGAACCCAGGATATCCCATACAGAACTGACACGCTCTGACCATTACACCATCAAGACACATATACAGTACAGTACAGTATATATAATCACATATACATCATTCTTATCTATTACACCTACCCCCCCCCCCCCCCACACACACACACATATTTTCACACATTCACACACACACACACTCATATTTCCACACATTCACACACACACATACTCATATTTTCACACATTTACACAGACTAACTATGAGGAATTATTATTATAACCGCTTTATTCCATTTATTCCCACGGTGATGTAACTGGCCATTGACCATGCAGCTGTGTGTAGCCTATCGCAATATATTGATCAGTTTTATATAGATGGTGTTGACTGGACAAACACTGCACTCTACACAAACTCAAATTGATGGCTCACATAACTCCTAATGTTTTTGTTCAGTTTTCATTTGGTTTTGATAACAATGTTTATTTTGTTAACAAAAGTGCTAGGCTTGTTATCTATTGATATTGTATAACTGCAGTTACTTTGTTATATGTAATTTTCTTTTGGTCTTTAATTAATTAATTTATTTATATATTTTATTTTTATTTATTTATTCTTAATTCATTGTTACTGGACAAATCATCATCCGTTATGGTGTGCTTCCTCGATGGAATCCTTCAATAAAGGGCTACTGTGGCAGATATGCTCCAGGCTACTCCATATTCCATAATACTGTACTTTCTCCATATGTGTATGTCTTTTACAACTCGAGACAGAGATTCTGCCATTATCTATTCTCCAAACATGGTTGTACCACCGTAATGTACAATACTTCTCTTTATTCATTAAACCATTCAATATGTATGCCCATAGCTCGGTCTTATAATACAAAATGTATTCATATATTTCCTTATCAGGATGTAAAGAAATATGATGTACAGGCTACTATAAAGTAGCGCCAACGAACTTGACAATAATCTTGATCCCTGACCTCTCTGTAACTCAAAAGGGCCTAGAGAAAACTTGTAAATATCCACACCTATTTCCTGGTGAACTCCCCAAATGATAGAAATGTCAGCCAGATTGCTTTCATTCATTTTGAGTTGTGAGAAGTTAAAGGTGGGTCAAGTCTATTGTCAAGTGTGCTGGCGCTACCTTTAATAATGTATACAAACTTATATTTGAAACCATAATATAATATAATGTACTCGGTTTTAAATATCCTCATGATGATACTAACCATTTATTTGTTTTGGTTGCAGGCTGTTGGGATTCCTCACACACGTTCTGCCCGCGCCAGAACTGCACAGCTAAGGGCCCCACACAGAACACCTACTTCTGCTGCTGCTCCGGCCACCTGTGTAACCAAGAGGTCTCACTCGCCCAGGAACAAACCACTTCAGGGTTCGCGGATGAGCAAGGTCAGTTTAGGCACTTAGAAAAAACAACCATCTCCCCTTAACCCATGGACTGCTAATAAATGGACAAAATAAAAGGTCAAGTTGAGGGAGGGAGGGGGAGTGGGTATAAAGGGAGTAGGGCGGGCGGAGTGGAGGATGTGGTACAGGGAGATACTACAATTTTCTATGTGTCATCCAATTTGAGACATCCTTGAATTTTCTATGTGTCATCCAATTTTGAGACATCCTTGGCACAGGCACGGTATTTGAAGGGTTCTTTTACACATGTTTAAATACCACGCCTTCGTGAGGCCTATCGCACTTACTGGGTTAAGCCATACAGTAATGGTGATGTTTTTTTTTTATAATATTCCGGCAATGATTAGAAATTTTTATTCAGCTGAGGAAGAACGTCTACCCTTTAAAAGGCTGCAGACTATCTCAATTAATCCTCTTAGCTACCACAGATCCTTGCTAAACTGAATAAAATAAGTCGTCTAATAGTGTCCAAATTACAGTATGATGAAAAGGACGTCACCGGTACTATATGGGTAGTTTTCAAAGGTCTATATGGATTCCTCTCGTCGTTGCGATTCCAATGATATATTTTATTTATTTATTTTTTATTTAGACCATTTTTCTCTATTAGACCTATTTTTTATTTTTTATTTTTTTGAGTTTTCAAGGTTATATATGGATTCCTCTCGTTGCGATTCCAACGGTATATATATTTTATTTTTATTTTACTTATACCATATTTTGAATACTTCTAAATCACCCATACACGGGTTATTTATATATGGATTTTTCTCAATTTTCTACCACAAGTACACTTTCACCCGCTGAATCCAATGGCACAAACAAAATTAAAATCGGACCATTACTTTAGGATTTAGGTTTTGAAACGAACTCCAGAAACGCCCGAAATAAGCACTTTTTTAACTTTTAAAGTCTTCTGTAGCCCAAACTAAAAGTCCAAATTAATTCTACCTGGTGCCATTCGATTTCTCTCGCCCAACAGCTTCCATTCATGATCGTAGATTCCATTTTCGAAAATCAATTTGCCCAGAATTAAACGTTTTTTGTGTGTTAAACCTTGGGTCCATGCGAAGCCGAGTTCCTTGGCAGGTCATGTTCGAATTTTGTGTTTTCAAAGGTCTATATGGCTTCCTCTCGTCGTTGCGATTCCAACGGTATATTTTTTTCTATTTACTTAGACCATTCTTCTCCATTAGACCTATTTTTTATTTTTATTTTTCTGAGTGTTCAAGGGTATATATGGCTTCCTCTCGTCGTTGCGATTCCAACGGTATATATATATATATATATAGTTTTATTTTATTTATACCATATTTTGAATACTTCTAAATCACCCAGGCAAATCGGTGATTTTGGTCGAATTTTGACTTGTCAATATTATTACATATTTGGATTCGTCTCGCCGTTGCGGTTTCAATGGTGTAATTATTTTTTTTAATTTTGACTAATTTTTAAGCCCAATAGGCCTATTTTAAAGTTTAAAAACTCCATAGACGAGTTATTTGTATACGGATTTTGTTTAAATTTATGCCTTAAGTACACTTTGGCAAGCTGAATCGACTAGCGCAAACAGAATTAAAATCGGACCATTAATTTAGGATTTCGATTTTGACTTGGCCTTCCTGGAGGGCCCAGGGGACCGTTCTTTTTTACTTTAAAAGTCCTCTGTAGCCCAAACTATAAGTCCTAGAGAATTCTAACTGGTGCCATTCGTTTTTTCTCGCCGAGCTGCTTCTAGACATTTTCGTAGATTTCATTTTCGCCCAGCCATTCGCCCAGAATCGAAAATATTTTGGTCGAAAAACCTTGGGTTTAATTAAGCCCAGGCAAATCGGTGATTTTGGTCGAATTTTGACTTGTCAATATTATTACATATTTGGATTTATCTCGCCGTTGCGGTTTCAATGGTGTAATTATTTTTTTAATTTTGACTAATTTTTAGGCCCAATAGGCCTATTTTAAAGTTTAAAAACTCCATAGACGAGTTATTTATATACGGATTTTGTTTAAATTTATACCTTAATTACACTTTGGCAAGCTGAATCGAATGGCTCAAACAGAATTAAAATCGGACCATTAATTTAGGATTTCGATTTTGACTTGGCCTTCCGGGAGGGCCCAGGGGACCGTTTTTTGTTTACATTAAAAGTCCTCTGTAGCCCAAACTATAAGTCCTAGAGAATTCTAACTGGTGCCATTCGTTTTTTCTCGCCGAGCTGCTTCTAGACATGGTCGTAGATTTTATTTTCGCCCAGCCATTCGCCCAGAATCGAACATATTTTGGTCGAAAAACCTTGGGTTTAAGCCCAGGCAAATCGGTGATTTTGGTCGAATGTTGACTTGTCAATATTATTACATATTTGGATTCGTCTCGCCGTTGCGGTTTCAATGGTGTAATTATTTTTTAATTTTGACAAATTTTTAGGCCCAATAGGCCTATTTTAAAGTTTAAGAACTCCATAGACGAGTTATTTATGTACGGATTTTGTTTAAATTTCTACCAGAAGTACACTTTGGCAAGCTGAATTAAATGGCGCAAACAGAATTAAAATCGGACCATTAGTTTAGGATTTCGATTTAGACTTGACCTTCCTGGAGGGCCCAGGGGACCGTTTTTTGGACTTTAAAAGTCCTCTGTAGCCCAAACTATTCGTCCTAGAGAATTCTAACTGGTGCCATTCGTTTATCTCGCCGAGCTGCTTCTAGACATGGTCGTAGATTTCATTTTCGCCCAGCCATTCGCACAGAATCAAAAATATTTTGGTGAAAAACCTTGGGTTTTAGGCCCAGGCAAATCGGTGATTTTGGTCGAATTTTGACTTGTCAATATTATTACATATTTGGATTTGTCTCGCCGTTGCGGTTTCAATGGTGTAATTATTTTTTTTAATTTTGACTAATTTTTAGGCCCAATAGGCCTATTTTAAAGTTTAAAAACTCCATAGACGAGTTATTTATATACGGATTTTGTTTAAATTTCTACCAGAAGTACACTTTGGCAAGCTGAATCGAATGGCGCAAACAGAATTAAAATCGGACCATTAGTTTAGGATTTCGATTTAGACTTGACCTTCCTGGAGGGCCCAGGGGACCGGTTTTTTTACTTTAAAAGTCCTCTGTAGCCCAAACTATTCGTCCTAGAGAATTCTAACTGGTGCCATTCGTTTTTCTCGCCGAGCTGCTTCTAGACATGGTCGTAGATTTCATTTTCGCCCAGCCATTCGCCCAGAATCGAAAATATTTTGGTGAAAAACCTTGGGTTTAAGCCCAGGCAAATCGGTGATTTTGGTCGAATTTTGACTTGTCAATATTATTACATATTTGGATTCGTCTCGCCGTTGCGGTTTCAATGGTGTAATTATTTTTTAATTTTGACCAATTTTTAGGCCCAATAGGCCTATTTTAAAGTTTAAAAACTCCATAGACGAGTTATTTATATACGGATTTTGTTTAAATTTATACCAGAAGTACACTTTGGCAAGCTGAATCGAATGGCGCAAACAGAATTAAAATCGGACCATTAGTTTAGGATTTCGATTTAGACTTGACCTTCCTGGAGGGCCCAGGGGACCGTTTTTTTTTACTTTAAAAGTCCTCTGTAGCCCAAACTATTCGTCCTAGAGAATTCTAACTGGTGCCATTCGTTTATCTCGCCGAGCTGCTTCTAGACATGGTCGTAGATTTCATTTTTGCCCAGCCATTCGCCCAGAATCGAAAATATTTTTGTGAAAAACCTTGGGTTTTTGCCCAGGCAAATCGGTGATTTTGGTCGAATTTTGACTTGTCAATATTATTACATATTTGGATTCGTATCGCCGTTGCGGTTTCAACGGTATAATGTTTTTTTAATTTTGCCTTATTTTTAGGCCCAATAGGCCTATTTTAAAGTTTAAAAACTCAATAGACGATTTATTTATATACGGATTTTGTTTAAATTTATATCATAAGTACACTTTGGCAAGCTGAATCGAATGGCGCAAACAGAATTAAAATCGACCCATTAGTTTAGGATTTCGATTTTGACTTGGCCTTCCTGGAGGGCCCAGGGGACCGTTTTTTTTACTTTAAAAGTCCTCTGTAGCCCAAACATTAAGTCCTAGAGAATTCTAACTGATGCCATTCGTTTTTTCTCGCCGAGCTGCTTCTAGACATGGTAGTAGATTTCATGTTCGCCCAGCCATTCGCCCAGAATCGAAAATATTTTGGTGAAAAACCTAGGCAAATCGGTGATTTTGGTCGAATTTTGACTTGTCAATATTATTACATAGCCTATTTGGATTCGTCTCGCCGTTGCGGTTTCAATGGTGTAATTATTTTTTTAATTTTGACTAATTTTTAGGCCCAATAGGCCTATTTTAAAGTTTAAAAACTCAATAGACGAGTTATTTATATACGGATTTTGTTTAAATTTATACCAGAAGTACACTTTGGCAAGCTGAATCGAATGGCGCAAACAGAATTAAAATCGGACCATTAGTTTAGGATTTCGATTTAGACTTGACCTTCCTGGAGGGCCCAGGGGTCCGTTTTTTGGACTTTAAAAGTCCTCTGTAGCCCAAACTATTAGTCCTAGAGAATTCTAACTGGTGCCATTCGTTTTTCTCGCCGAGCTGCTTCTAGACATGGTCGTAGATTTCATTTTCGCCCAGCCATTCGCCCAGAATCGAAAATATTTTGGTGAAAAACCTTGGGTTTAAGCCCAGGCAAATCGGTGATTTTGGTCGAATTTTGACTTGTCAATATTATTACATATTTGGATTCGTCTCGCCGTTGCGGTTTCAATGGTGTAATTATTTTTTTAATTTTGACTAATTTTTAGGCCCAATAGGCCTATTTTAAAGTTTAAAAACTCCATAGACGAGTTATTTATATACGGATTTTGTTTAAATTTATACCAGAAGTACACTTTGGCAAGCTGAATCGAATGGCGCAAACAGAATTAAAATCGGACCATTAGTTTAGGATTTCGATTTAGACTTGACCTTCCTGGAGGGCCCAGGGGACCGTTTTTTGGACTTTAAAAGTCCTCTGTAGCCCAAACTATTCGTCCTAGAGAATTCTAACTGGTGCCATTCGTTTATCTCGCCGAGCTGCTTCTAGACATGGTCGTAGATTTCATTTTTGCCCAGCCATTCGCCCAGAATCGAAAATATTTTTGTGAAAAACCTTGGGTTTTTGCCCAGGCAAATCGGTGATTTTGGTCGAATTTTGACTTGTCAATATTATTACATATTTGGATTCGTCTCGCCGTTGCGGTTTCAATGGTGATTATTTTTTAATTTTGACTAATTTTTAGGCCCAATAGGCCTATTTTAAAGTTTAAAAACTCAATAGACGATTTATTTATATACGGATTTTGTTTAAATTTATACCAGAAGTACACTTTGGCAAGCTGAATCGAATGGCGCAAACAGAATTAAAATCGGACCATTAGTTTAGGATTTCGATTTTGACTTGGCCTTCCTGGAGGGCCCAGGGGACCGTTTTTTTTTTACTTTAAAAGTCCTCTGTAGCCCAAACATTAAGTCCTAGAGAATTCTAACTGATGCCATTCGTTTTTTCTCGCCGAGCTGCTTCTAGACATTTTCGTAGATTTCATTTTCGCCCAGCCATTCACCCAGAATCGAAAATATTTTGGTCGAAAAACCTATTTTAAAGTTTTAAAACTCATTTTAAAGTTTAAAAACTCAATAGACGAGTTATTTATATACGGATTTTGTTTAAATTTATACCATAAGTACACTTTGGCAAGCTGAATCGAATGGCGCAAACATAATTAAAATCGGACCATTACTTTAGGATTTCGATTTTGACTTGGCCTTCCTGGAGGGCCCAGGGGACCGTTTTTTGGACTTTAAAAGTCCTCTGTAGCCCAAACTATAAGTCCTAGAGAATTCTAACTGGCGCTATTCGCGTTTTTCTCGCCGAGCTGCTTCTAGACATGGTCGTAGATTTCATTTTTGCCCAGACATTCGCCCAGAATCGAAAATATTTTTGTGAAAAACCTTGGGTTTTAGGCCCAGGCAAATCGGTGATTTTGGTCGAATTTTGACTTGTCAATATTATTACGTATTTGGATTCGTCTCGCCGTTGCGGTTTCAATGGTGTAATTATTTTTTTAATTTTGACTAATTTTTAGGCCCAATAGGCCTATTTTAAAGTTTTAAAACTCCATAGACGAGTTATTTATATACGGATTTTGTTTAAATTTCTACCAGAAGTACACTTTGGCAAGCTGAATCGAATGGCGCAAACAGAATTAAAATCGGACCATTAGTTTAGGATTTCGATTTAGACTTGACCTTCCTGGAGGGCCCAGGGGTCCGTTTTTTGGACTTTAAAAGTCCTCTGTAGAATTAAACGTTGTAGAATTTTCCCCTTGCCCCTCAACTTTCCCTTCATAATTGCCGAGTGGCACAGGGCCTTGGGTGGGGCTTTGGTTTCCCGGGCGTTTCCGCACCCTCCTCAGCTCCCTGCCTTGGAGTGGCTTCGGTCACCCGGGCTTTGTTAGTGGTAAGCAGGGAGGGTTTTGTGGGGGCGCTCGTTTATGGCCTTGGCCTTGCTCGAGACCTTGGGGCTGTTCGGCCAGACAGCCTGGGGAACAACAATAACAACAATATTAAACGTTTTTTTTTTTTTAAACCTTGGGTTTTAGTCCAGGCGAAGCTGAGTACCTTGTCAGGTCATGTTCGAATTTTGTGTTTTCAAAGGTCTATATGGATTCCTGTCGTCGTTGCGATTCCAACGGTATATATATTTTTTTTTATTTTTTTTATACCATATTTTGAATACTTCTAAATCACCCAAAGACGGGTTATTTATTTATGGATTTTGCTCAATTTGCTACCACAAGTACACTTTCACCCGCAAAATCCAATGGCACAAACAAAATTCAAATCGGATCATTACTTTAGGATTTAGGTTTTGAATCGAACTCCAGAAACGCCCGAAATGAGTACTTTTTCAACTTTTAAAGTCTTGTGTAGCCCAAACTAAGAGTCCAAATTAATTCTACCTGGTGCCATTCGATTTCTTGGGTTTAATGTCCACACAGACCATGCGGGCCAAGCCAGGTGGTCGGCACTAAATTCTAATAGAAATAGCAGGTAGTCAGTCAGTCAGTAACCAGCCCTTACTCCCACAAGGGGTAGGGAGGATCAGCAAGAGACACAAGCAAGGAAAAAGAGGTGACAGGAGAAGAACACATATAACAGTTTGCCCACAAAAAGCAAGCACACAAGTATTCAGAAGCACCAATCACTCATCAGCCCCCGAAATCAATGGCTTCACTTCAGATGTTATAGAAATGGCAGATGGGGATGTTATAGAAATAGCTGAACCCCAAAATAATGATTAGTGGAATAAAATGATAGCACCATCAACATTAATAGAAGACAGCAGGATTGATATAAATTGTAGAGTGATTACATACATACATAAAATTTTAAGACTGAGTGCTCCACACATACGTGCAGTTTCAGTCTCTTGTCCTAATGGCGGCGTTCCAGGCAGCCCTGTTAAGGGCTGCTTCACTTGTCAAGTTTTTTCATTCGAGATCGGCACGTATGGTCCGATCCCAGGTCTTCCTCGGTCCACCCCTTGGTGCAGCTTCCTCCACATTGTCGGTTTTAAGCTGACTGATTTATGGATACTTGCTTACAAAATATGAAGTTACTATCCCTTCATCATATTAATGCCAACTTTTCATATTAAAAAAACAAACATACTTCACTACAAAATACATGTAGCCTATAGTATAAGCCTACAGGCAATAGCTGAGTGATAAAGATGGGGACATGGCATTATACCATCAGTTAAAAATAACAGATTCTAGTGATGGTGGAGAACATGATTAATTTTGGATACTGACTAACTTGAATGTCGGGGGCTGATGAGTGAATAGTGCTTCTGAATGCTTGTGTGCTTGCTTTTTGTGGGCGAACTGTTATGTGTTCTTCTCCTGTCACCTCTTTTTCCTTTCTTGTGTCTCTTGCTGATCTTCCCTACCCCTTGTGGGAGTACATACATACATACGGGTTTAAAGACCGCAACCGTCCACAGTGAATGTGGCTTCCATGGTACAATCACAGTACTGCACACAGTGCACAGCAATCATAGCACGGTGGTTACAGTCTTTACTGCAGCACAATACAACAAAGTCTTACCTCCTCAGTAGTTTTGGAGGACAAGCAGCCTAGAAGGGTCACTAGATCTGTTGTTGTTTGATTTCCTTTGTACTACCACAACAACGCCCCATCATGTTATCACAGTGGCTGATGTTGGTATAGCGCTAACAGTGTCTCCGCAAAACTCAACAAAGTCCCCCTGAAGCACCTGCACCTGGCGAAAATCGCACCTCACCAGCCTTAACTGTGCTACAATAAGGCAGTAACAAGAAATCACCGTAACTGCTACAGAGGCTAACTGCACCACCGAAGTGGAGGGCGGTGGGGTCGCTGCATCCCTACGCCATTAGGGCTGGCTACTGACCAACTGACTGACTAACTTATATTTTTTCCCAGATGAAGATAGAGGAGAATAATATATTTTGGATACTGACTAACTTATTGTCTATATAATTATTTTTGGATACTGACTAACTTATTGTATTTTTTCCCAGATGAGGATAGAGGAGAGTAATTAAATTTGGATACAGTCAGTCAGTAGCCAGCCCTTACTCCCACAAGGGGTAGGGAGGATCAGCAAAAGACTCGAGAAAGGAAAAATAGGTGACAGGAGAAGAACACTTAACAGTTCACCCACAAAAAGCAAGCAAACAAGCATAATTTTGAATACTGACTAACTTATTGTCTTTTTCCCCAGATGAGGATAGAGGAGAGGAAGGGCCGACCATGCTGTGGCTGCCGTGGGCGTTGGTCGGGGGCGTGGTGTTGTTAGGGGCCGTAGTATGTTCGGTGGTGATGGCCGTGGGGTGGCGGAGATCCAAACCCACCCCCCAGGACCTACCCCCGGAGGATCACCCATCTTCACCCTCTATAGACATGGACTCTGTTAAGCTACTGGAGGCTATAGGTCAGTGTTAACTGAAATGCTAGGTTTTCCAGGTTAAATAGGAATTGAAATATCCCCAGGTCCACATTTAGGATCCATTCCTGGTACCTGGCGCGGGGTACGAACCTCTGAAGGGAATTTAACCCCCCTAAAAACCCACAGGTTTTGAGATGCCTTGGGTGGGGTTCGAACCCTGGTTAGTGACGCACCACCATCACCACCAGGCCCGCGCGCTAACCCACTGTACTACCACGGACGTACTAAAGGTATAGCAACCTTAGTCCGATTTTTAAGAACCAGGTGATAGTCTCGTGGTGTTTTTCACGTGATGAGTTCATTGGACTTACCATCTACGACTATTTTACGCTATACCTGACGTCAACTCGGGTTAGTATTATTGTGGGTGCGGGACATTTTCGAGGGCATTACACCACATTCCTTTTTAGTTAGGCTAGTCCCTAGCCTCGTAAGGGGTTAAGGTATCGTAGCCTTTTTACCTTAGCTATCTCAATATGGTTTTTAGGGTTCGCGTGACGGGTGCTCCACGTAGCTACCTGGTCACGTTCCTTAGCTGCCACCAATGAAATGCTAGGTTTTTCCAGGTTAAATAGGAATTGAAATATCCCCAGGTCCACATTTAGGATCCATTCCTGGTACCTGGCGCGGGGTACGAACCTCTGAAGGGAATTTAACCCCCCTAAAAACCCACAGGTTTTGAGATGCCTTGGGTGGGGTTCGAACCCTGGTTAGTGACGCACCACCATCACCACCAGGCCCGCGCGCTAACCCACTGTACTACCACGGACGTACTAAAAGTATAGCAACCTTAGTCCGATTTTTAAGAACCAGGTGATAGTCTCGTGGTGTTTTTCACGTGATGAGTTTATTGGACTTACCATCTACGATTATTTTACGCTATACCTGACGTCAACTCGGGTTAGTATTATTGTGGGTGCGGGACATTTTCGAGGGCATTACATTAACCTTTTGAGGATCGTGAAGCATTTTGTCTAATAATTCAGTACTATACCCTGGTTCAAGTAAGTAGGCCAAAACTCTTGAACATTAACCTCTCTAACTCAAAAACTACTAGAGTAATTGAGATAATATTTCTACCATTTTGGAAGGGTCAGCAAGGGAATAGGAGTGGAAATTAACAGCCCATTTGCTCTAGCCTTTTTTTAATTACAGTGGTTAAGGTTCACAATTTCTGGCGTACCTATTTGGAACAAGGTATAGCTCATGATGCATTTTGTCTAATAATTCAGTACTATAGGTAGCACCAACAAACTTGACAAAAATCTTGATCCTTGACCTCTTTGTAACTCCAAAAGGATTAGAGCAAACTGGCTATAAATATCCACATCTTCTTTCCTAGTGGACTCTTCCCACATGATAGAAACTTCAGCTCGATTGCATTAATTTATTTTTAGTTATAAGAAATTAAGGGGTCAAGATTATTGTCAAATTCGCTGGCGCTAACTATAGCTCATAATGCATTATGTCTAATAATTCAGTACTAGCCAAAATTACATGCAACAAAAATCTATACATAGTTGTTGTTGTTGTTCCCTAAGCTGCCTGGCCGAACAGCCCCGAGTCCCTGAGAAAGGCCATGGCCACGATCGGGCTTTCCCACAGAGCTCTCATTGAGTGTAGATTGTGTTGTTGGCGTAAGTGGTTGTGTGAAATGCAGTCTTCTATGATGTGTTTAATGGTATGGGGTGCTGTGTTACATCCCGGGCAGGTGCCGACAACGGAGTCATCCAGTCTCTTCTGATAGCTCAGGAGAGCTGGATGGTGTCCGCATCTCAGCCTGGCCAGGTGGACTCTGTCCTCGCGAGGAAGGGAGGATTCGGAAGGATGGATTTCGGGAGGTCGTGCATGCAGCTGCGTGTTGTCTGTGAGTGAGTGGATGGATCGGTGAGAGATATGAGTATGGATGTGCTTCTGGAAGTTGGTTCGGGGTGGGCAGGGAGGGAGAGAGGACAATAATTGTGTGTGATACCGTGTGCTGGGTGTTGTTTTGATATTTCTTGGTGTCTGTGGGTGTGTTGCCATGTAGTTTAGTGGGTGGTCTTGGTTCGTGGAGGCGTGGAGGCTATACATAGTTATCATTTACTACCATTAAACCATTTAGGATTATGACGTGTTTTGAAAGTTTATTCTGGCTATCATTAGACGATTCTTTACACAGTTTAGGAAGGATCTGTGGTAACTATAAGGTTTAAGACAATCTCAATTCACCCTCTGACTTCCATATAACTTTCCTAATCTGAATAAAATTGTCTAGTAAATGCCAGAATAAACTGCCAAAACGTGACTGTAGTTTAAGTTTATACTGAAGGATTAGAGTGGTATATTTGTTTTTATGTCTATAAAGCTACATTCCTTCAAGATTCAATATACTGGAGTTTATAGATTGGTGCTAAAGTAATATTTTTGTGACGTCAATATTATATTTTGGTTTTAGTTTCATTTAGAAGGCTGTATTTTTGTATTGATGTACCATCTTTACTGTTTAAGTCAGGGTTGGTTCAGGACAACTATTATACCTCATCTGACCTTATGACTAACCTGATATTATAACTATTTCCACATGGTGATTTTGATAAGTTCATTTGTCTTTATATAGTGTCATCCCTGTTTTGGTTTGTTTATTTTATTTTACTAAATCGTTATTTCCACATAGTGATTTTGATAAGTTCTTTTTCCTTTATATTGTGTTGTCCCTGTTTTGGTTGGTATATTTTGCAAGTTTTAGATTATAATTTTACAAGTTTTACATAAAAAAAAAAATATATATTTTTTGTCTATATTTTGTCGTACCTGTTTTGGTTTGTATATTTTGAAATGTTTACATAATAATACACTCTTTTCCCGCTGCAGGTCAGGGTAGGTTTGGGACAGCGTACAGGGCGGTGGTGGATGGTGAGGTAGTGGCTGTGAAGATGTTCCCTCAACACCACAAGGGTTCCTACACCAACGAGAAGTACATCTATTCTCTTCCCCTCATGGACCACCCAAACCTACTTTCTTATCTAGGTAAGTTGGGAAGTAATTACTGTATATACAAGTAGTGATTCTACCTCTTGTATAACTTTCATGGGGATACTACTATATACTACTGGAACGAACAAATCAACTCAATAAATGTTTAATTCCCATTGTATAGTCGGTCTAATAAGTGATGTCTTGGCACCAATTATGTTTTGATCAATAATTGATATCAGAAATATTTACACATTATTTTTGTCTTTTTGAGTGAGATACACAAACATGTTTCTACAGTATACCTACCCAGTACCCACCCTATTCAACATTTGACAGACATTAATACAGCACAGAGCGAGCCAAACATAATGACAGCTGATACTTGACATATTAGCGCCACCGTACACCATCAAAAATATATATGCCAAACATATCCTTTATATATCTCATCACATCATCTTTATACCCAACATTTTGATTCATATAATTTCAATTCCCAACACGCCCTTTTCTTAACCCCTTCAACACGAGGGCGTCTTTTTACCTTTGATTTTGGCTAAAATTAGACAATTTTATGCAGCTTAAGCAGGACCTATGTTATCCATAGGGTGTATTGAGATTGTATTAACCCTTTTGAGCCCTTGAGGTAGATCATAAGCTGAAGAAAATTGTCAAATAGTAACCAAAATACATGTACAGTATGATGAAAATTATGTCATCGTGCTGAAGGGGTTAAAATGACTTCTTGTTGCCCCTCGTAGGTAGTGGTGACTTAAGTGGTCCGGACGGCAGCGCTTGCTTTGGTCTGGTGTTGTCGTACTGTCCACGGGGCCGCCTTAGTTCATATCTCTCCGAGAACACCTTATCCTGGCCGGCCTTCTGTAAAGTGGTCCTCAGCGCCACCCGAGGACTCTCACATCTACACTCAGAAATCAGGAAAGGAGGTACGTTATAAGATTTTTTCGTCCCTTTTTTGTTTTAACCTCACAAGGAAGTAGGTTATAGGATTGTTTCTATTATTTTTGTTTTAGCCTCACAGGATGCAGTTTTCAGGTAAATAGTGAAACACAGAAAATAGTGTATAAATTCTAATATCTGGGATCCATTACTGATAAAATAAAGGTTTCTAAACTCCCCTGATGGTCACATACGTCTTCCCATACACGAAAGGGTTAATTTACCTTTCTTTTATCCTTATAGACATCAACAAGCCTTGCATCAGCCACCGAGACTTCAACACCCGGAACTTGCTACTAAACGAGGACCTGACGTGCGTTGTGTCGGATCTGGGCTTTGCGATACACACACAGGGCTCGCGATACTATGTCAACGGGGAGGAACAACACGCTGAGACCTCCTCACTCTCTGATGTAGGTCTAGAAGATTTTGTATCTCAGATTATGTTGATTCAGAGCCAGTCAACCAGTGCCATCAAAACTAATGCCAATTTAAGATTACTTATCCATTTCTAATCTTTCCAAATACTAATGGAGTTGACACTGGTTGAGATATACTAGTTTAGTTGTAATGGTGTACTGGTCTGGTTGTCCTGTCATGAATTGTATATGCTGTATTTTTTGTCATAGGCAGTATACAGGAACTAGATAAAGATTATATACTAACTATATACAAAATTCGCATGCAGAACACATTGTGCAATACCATTTTATTCATATTAATTTGTATTTGGCTATTCTTATTATATATGATTAGACTAAGTTATTCTAATACTTGTTTTAGGTTGGGACCTTGCGGTACATGGCCCCAGAAGTCCTTGAAGGTGCGGTGAACCTGCGTGACTGTGAGGTGGCCCTAAAACAGGTGGACATCTATGCTCTAGGGTTGGTGTTATGGGAGTGTGCTGCGCGGTGTAGTGACCTCTACCAGGGACTTCAAACACCTCCACATATGCTACCATTCCAGGCAGAGATAGGTTTGTTGGTTACTTGATATTTCTAATACGAATTCAAGTAGTATTAGTTATATCATCATCATTGTCATTATCCTCATCAGAGTCATAGGTGATAGGTTGGATTGGGAGGGAAGGAAAGGAAATAGAAAGGAATTGGTCGAAAAAATAAGTGCATATGAAGGAAGATAATTGAAAACAATGGAATAAATTAGAAGGGACTGGAAGATGGCCCTCAAACAGGTGGACATCAATGCCCTTGGGTTAGTGTTATGGGAGTGTGGTGGTAGGTGAAGTGACTATACCGGTACCAAGGACTACAAACACCTCCCTACATGCTACAATTCCAGTTAGAGATGAGTCCGTTATGCCACTTAATATTACCGACACTAATTTAATTCCATCACATGTCCTAGCAAAGAGTGCAAGGAATTGAATGAAAAGATGTGGAATCAGATTCTGCAAGCTGATCTTGCAGCTAATTGACTAGCAAAGGTGGCTCCCAGAGACTGGGCAGTGGGAAGTCTTGAGTACCTTATGTACTTGGAAAAAGACAAAATTTATATGTATAGAACATATTCTTTCAATTTATGCATACTACAGTATCGGTGTATTATCTCACCTATTGGCTTTCAACAGGGCTGCATCCATCGTTTGAACAAGTGCAAGTACTAGTAGCGAGGAACAAGGCGCGGCCCCTGTTCCCCTCAGTGTGGAAGGACACCAACCCTGCCATCCGCCTGCTGAAGGAGACCATTGAGGACTGCTGGGACTACGACGCTGAGGCCCGACTCTCATCCATGTGTGTGGAGGGGCGTCTGTCTGAACTGCCTACGCTTTGGGATAGATATAAGTGTGAGTACTGTATGCATCTATTGCTAAATTTTGTAGCCGGTCATCAATTTTTTACCCTCTATTGTTATTCATACATGCCATTTGTATTTATATGTGTGTAAAGCAATGACTGTCACTTGCAATTTGATCAAAACAGAATTTCTAAAGTATTGAACATGAATGATATAACACATAGTTTTATAGTGCAGACAATTATTCATTGTATCATTATACTGTTTGAAGCTTAAGAGAACAACTGCAATCCGTTGCACTGCTCATAATGAATGTGAATTATTTGTATTCATTCTAATTTTTGAAATAGTACAATCTATATTAAATAGTAATTATAATGAAAACTTGTAAAATAAACAAACCAAACACAGGGTCGTCACAATTTAAAGACAAAAGAACTTGATAAAATCACTACAGTATGTGGAAATAACGCTTTAGTAAAATATATAATGTTGATATGTGTTAATAACAAGTCCCTTACAGCGAGCCTTGGTGTGAACGGTGTGAGCCCCACGATGAACACCATGTCTAACCTGGTGTGTATACGTGGGTCGGGGGGCGAGGGCGGGATCTTGGTCAACGGCGGCGGGGGTATAATGGGGGGCGGCGGTGGGGGGCTAGTCATCAGTAACGTTATCACACCGCGGGAGAATAAAGAGACCAGCGTCTCGGAGAACACCACAGAGACTACAGTACCCGCGTCACCCTCGGAGCCTCACATAGACAACAATCTCCTGGGTAAGTGATGTGAAACTTATATATGTTGATTCTGGGTGTTACTAAATTCATTACAAACCAACAAACTACTTATGGGGCTGTTCGGCCCCGGGAACGACTACAGTACTACAAACTACTTATCTCGGGGCTGTTAGGCTAGGCAGCCTAGGGAACGACAACAACAACTTATCTAGTATCCGTCTATATGCTTCAGCGTCTGTGTACCCTCCAAACCTCACTTCAATAATATTGTTTGAAAGATGTTCGGTTATCTAGCAGTAGGATTTGAGCTTTAGAATATAGTTTGGTCTGGATTTATTGCAGTTTTTTTTATGCATTTAACCATTTACCTTTCAAATAATTTAAAATCAATTTACATAGCAAAATTTGGTCATAGGCCTATATGTGGGTAGCAGCCATGCGTAAAACAGACGCACACATGTAGGTACCTTTTAAGAAAGCTTTCATGCTTTCAAAAAGCTCAGCCTGATAAAACAAATGTTCTTTAGAAATTATAATAATAAAAATTACTTTTATGCTAAATAATCTTGATAAATCAAAATCAATCAATCAATTAAATGTTTAATTTTCAGCCAAGAACCAGCTGGTGGGAGCCCTGCAGCCGCCCATCCCGCCACTGCAGCCGCACCAGGGCCGCAACCCCTGCATGGAGCGCAACCTCATCCGCAAGGTGCCGCAGGAGCTCATTGTCTCCGGTAACATCCTCATTGACCATCTAAAACCCAATGATATTAACTCCATCAATACCATCAACTCGGTCAATTTGATGGATGCCCTTGAGTCGCAGAATAACTTAGATTCACACGGTTTTACCAGTGAGCAGTTGATGCCTCTCCTAAACGGGCATTCCAACACCACTAATGTGATGCCTCAGTCGCGGCCGATCATGCCTCCCCCAACCTTAGTGCCCCCTATTCCATATTTGCAAAATGAGGTCCGATCAATCGACAACCAACCCAAACGGCAGAACACAGCGGTACAGGAAGACGACCTGCGCGACTATGGACAAGGCAGCGGAAAGGGGAGCTCGTGGAAGCGGTGGCGAAGTGCCTTTGAGGATAAGATTAAGTCTCTGATACCCCGTAGACGGCAGCACCCCGGGGAGGACGAGGAAAGGCAGGAGATCTTGATAACCCCGACTAGTAGTAGCGTTTCGGAGCCCCCCACGCCACTGACGGCCACGCAGACCGTCTCCGTTATTGGCACGCAACCCCCCATGCAAACAGAGGTCTTGCTGACAAATGGTGGGCCCCACACAGTTATCTCGCCCAGCCAGAACCTCAACTCCCTACACCCCAACTTCCCCATGTACATAGCTGAAACAGAGATCGGTATTGCCAAGCTGCACTTCCAGAATGGGTTTGCGCCAGTCATAAAATCCCGTCAGGGCTCCAAGGACAGTGGACTGAACAAATCAAGTGAGAATAGTGTTAGCTTTGTGGACAGTGATAACTCCTGTGAGAAATTGAAGAGACCCACCACACTCATTCTGCCCGATAGGTCACAAGAAGAACAAAGCAGTAAGAGTGGCAGTGATCCCAACGTGAACCATAACACCCAAGATACTCAGGAGAACCAAACCGAACCCACAGAGAAAGAAACAGAAAAGGAAGTGCAGGAGGAGGAGAAGAAGGAGGAGGAGGAAGAAGAGGAAGAGTCTCCACCACTGAGAAAAGCCAAACATAGAGTTAAAACCCCCCGAAGGCCACTAAACCCTCGTCTTTCACTGTACGATGACCGAATAATGGGATGTGCGGACGGAGAGGGAAATAGAGAAGGGGTACTCGATGAGGCCCTCTCCCACTCCCTCCCTCTCTACATCAACTCCCTCGACCGCCCCTTCCTCAACCCCACCACTAAGGTCGTTGTTTCTTCCGCTTCCCCTTCCGCTAATGCCAGCGCCGGGTCCCTAAGGCTCTCCAAGGCTAGTAGCAGTAGTAGTAGCAGTAGCAGTAGTAGTAGTAGTGGTAGTAGTAATAGTCATAGTAACCAGGAGGGCAGCCAGGGATCAGTCAGTCACAACAATAGTCTATCATTCTCCCGCCCCCCGCCTAACCCACAGGCTATCGGTGTCCTTTGAATGTGATCTTATTAGGCCTACTATAGACCTGGGGTCGCACTTGATTAGTTTTAGCGTAGGATTTCCTCTGAGTCGTAGGTATGTTGTAGTCGAGTCAATTATGTCATTGTAATATTATAATTCTTCAAAATATAGTAATCCAAGTAAAATTTGTGCCATAGTAAGGGTAATTTTCTGATTATAATGTCCGAAAGAATTCCTCGGAGTCAGAGAGTTTGGACAAAACATGTACTTGAGTGCAGTTCATTATCAGTTGATTTAAACCAAGATTAAATTTCCCATGATATAATCATTCATTGCCTCTTGTATTTTGAGTCTTATAGTGAAATTAAATACAAAAGTAACACTGATCTCTTATCAGCGCTTGTTTATCGGACAACTCGACGGAATACCCGACTCCTACGCAAATCCTCGGCTAAGATTCCCTGTGCGATGCCGAATTAATGCATATACAGTTCAGAGTTCCTGGCTAATCAATTTTCCCCCCTTCCCCCTCGTAATAAGCCAGCCCAGAGCGAGAGGCGTCTGATGATAGAGGCTAAGTCACACCAACGCTTTTACCAGCAATTTTTTCCTTTTCTAGTAATTTCGGTCGTATTAATTGTGGTTTGGCAGGTTCAGAATTTAAGATTTATCAGAATTCAGGCAGCTAAAAGAATCTACGTACAGGCAGTTTCATATTTCTTGGCAATTTTTAGGATTATTTAATCTACCTACGGGCACTTATAATGTAAAACTTGCAAAATATACAAACCAAAACAGGGACGACCCAATATAAAGACAAAATCACTTATCAAAATCACTTATCAGAATTCAGGCAGCTAAAAGAATCTACCTACAGGCCCTTTCTCATGGCAATTTCATATGTCTTGGCAAGATTAATGATCATTTAATCTACCTATGGGAACTTATAATTTAAACTTGCAAAATAAACGAACAAAAACAGGGACGGCACAATATAAAAACAAAAACAAAATTATAAAAATCACTGCTTTTGATGGCAATTTTATTAGATCAGTTGTGGTCTGGCAGCTTTAAGATTTAAACTTGATCAAAATTCCGCCAGCTAACATACTCTATCTTCTGTCTAGTTGCCAATACCACAGAGAAAGAGCTTCAAACTAGTGAGATTATTTTATTTTTATTATGCAATGTAATGTAAAACTTGCAAAATAAACAAACCAAAACAGGAACGACACAGTATAAAGACAAAAGAACTTATCAAAATCACTATGTGGAAATAACGATTTAGCAACATAACATTTTGAAATAATAGAACACAAAACCACAAAAAAAGGTTTCTCTTTGAAATTTGCTGGGAAAGTGGTGGTGCGACATAGCCTTAAGTCAGAGTTTACCGTGATATATATATTCCTGGTGGGATCGGGATGCATGAGTTTTTGTGTCCGTCGAGATTGAGGGGTATAGTTCGAGAGGCAACAGTGATATTATTTTTAACATTGTTCTTAACACCAATAACACCCCAAATGAAATGAATGAAAGCATGTGATTCTCCTAGGATTCGAACCCAGGACACCACATAGGCTACAGAACTTACACGCTCTAACCATTACACCACCTAGTGTAACCAATCTGAATCTAACATTATCAGTCTTAACCTAACATAATCAAATCTGATCTAACCTAGCCTGATCTAATGTCAATTCTAGCCTTACTTAATCTATCCTTATCTAATCTATAATACTCCAACCTATTTCAAATCTATGTGAGTAATTGCGATATCAACCTAACCTATCCTAACCAGTTCTTAATGCCTCTTGCCTACTCCTCATCTATATACAGGTATATATAACACATCAATAACATTCAAGAGCTTTAGAGTGGTATAGGTCTCCCTCAATTTACGATTGGGTTACGTTCCTGAAAATCCGATATTAACCCTTGGAATCCGGGAGGCCAGATACGAGGCAAAATGCGCGGCTAAAAAGTCGCCGATATAATCATCAGAACTCGGCAACCACGCAACGTAGCGATGTCATCTCATCGGCAGTCTACAGACAAGAAAACTTTCTACAATTTGCAAAAAAATTGACTGCTCTAGGTGGTCTCAATCAGTAGCTGCTGAATTATGAAGTTTGAAAATACCAAACTTCATATGAGGCCCCCCGGATCCCAAGGGTTAAATAGAAAAATTGCATACCAAACCCTAACATCACTGGGGTAAATGGGAATGCATTCTCGGACCAGCCAAAACCCAAACACAAACACCTAAAAACCTATAATAATATCGTAAATCGGGGATCGGATAGTGAGGGAGACTTGTATTGTCTATATGTAGATATTATCAGATGACGCGCAGTGTTGCCATATCTCCGAACAAACCCAATCTTGGCGCGGGATGAAAGGCTTGTGCGACTCGGCCCGTTTGGGAGAATGTGATTGTAATGAAATATTCCAAATAGAATGGATATATTGACTTTGTGCTGCCAGTAGTATAAAAGAGATGTGTTAAGGGGGGATGGGGCGTTTTTATGGTACCCCTTCTCCCTCATGCTTAGCCCCATTAGTTTTCAGATTTTAAGACATTAGGCCCATTAGTTTGATGATTTTAAGACCTATCGCCCCTTTTCTTTATCAATACTGTCATTTAGGTGTCAATTATTTCCTGGCGAGTGAAAGCGAGCCTGTAGTTTAGGAGAAACCGGCCTTTGGCCCGAGACATTTTTCTATCGAAAAATGCACAAATTTATCTTGAAGGATGGTTTTGGGGGTGTTTTTTATAAGCTTGATGGAGGTCTAACTAAGCAGCTAAAAAAAGGATAAAAAGATATATAAAGGAGGAAATAAATACGCCCATCCCCCCTTAAAAATATTATAATATCAAGATAGCACTGCATGTTATAAGCATATACAGTACTGAACTTCCATACTTATTATATGTAGCCAATATTTTTTGTTTTTCTTATACAGTTTGTGGAAATTCTGCTTGTGCCCATTTAGCCTTTTCAGTAATGTGACGCTTTCTCCGTGTTAATCTGGCTAACATTATACTTTTTATGGGATTAGTAAGGGTCTGTGGGAGTTAAAGGGATAATTGAGATATTTAGGTTTGTATTCTTAAACAATTATTTCTTTTCACAACGAAAAGGAAGAACGAAATAACTTGGAAAATGGCGTTACCTTGAGAAATGGGTGTGCTAATCCGTGTTCTATCTATAAACAACACTCATTCCCACAGTATTCGTTCGGTATCAGGCACTGCGAGGGAAAGAATTGTTAAAGCATACAGTATATATCGCTCTTAGCCACTTTGATTACTAGAGCTCCATCCTCAGCTATATAAAATTGTGTAATGATAGTCAGACTAAAATGAGGACTAGCGTCCTAATGCGGAAAGTTTAACCATATGTAACATTTATTCTGTATTGTGTGCAATTAGACATGTTTATTTCCGATAGACCATACAGGGAAGCCTAGCCAATTCGTATGTGGTTATCCAATTAGTACGAGATATTGAGAAAAATACTACTGTACCTGCAAATAATGTATTACAGGTCTCCCTCGATTTACGATTGGGTTACGTTCCTGAAAACCCGATCTTAAATAGAAAAATCATATAGCGAGCCCTAAAATTGATGGGGTAAATAGGGATGCGTTCTGGGACCAGCCAAAACCCAAACCCAAACACCTAAAAAGCTAAAAAACTATAATAATATCGTCAATCGGAGCATCGGATAGTGAGAGTGACCTGTAGTTAGAGTATTAAAGATAATATCAAAATGCATGATAGGTAAGGCACATTTCGATACTAAATGAAAATATCTATCTATCTATCTATCTATTGCCTGACGCCGTGATCCCCGAAGGGGTGGCCACGAACGAACCGCCCCCATGCACCTCTGTCCCCAGTCAGTCGACGCCCCTCCCCCCAACCAGCACCGCCTTCGTTCATGTATTTCCTCACTCCATCCTTCCACCTCTCATTCGGTCTACCTCTCCCTCTCTGTCCCTCCACCTCGCTCTTGTACACCCTCTTAGTCATTCTCTCGCTTCCATACGTTCCATATGGCCGAACCATCTCAAGTTGTTCCTTTTCACACTTTCCAGCACATATACCTCCACACCACACCACACCTCCTTCTTACTTCCTCATTAGTCTGTCTATCCCTCCATGTAACTCCGCACGCACTCCTTAAGTAATTCATTTCCACTGCTCTCACTCTTGGTCTGAGTCTCTCAACCAACGTCCATGCTTCGCTTCCGTAAGTCAGTGTCGGGATTACCACACTGTCATGCAAGGACTTCTTCACTTCCATACTGACCACCCTATTTCTTGTTACTGCTTTTAGCGTTCCTACAACCCTCTTCCCCTGTTGTACCCTCGCCCGCACTTCTTCATCCATAGTCCCATCTTTACTCAACACACTGCCCAGATACTTAAAAGAGTTGACGATCTCCATAGCCTGACCGTTCAGCTTCACCTCACACTCTGTGACTTCACCCCTTTCGAAGACCATAACCTTGCTCTTCCCCGCATTTACCTTCAAATTCCGTTTTTCGCACACTGTTCCAAACTCATTTACCAGACCCTGCAACTCCCATTTATTATCACTCATCAGAACTGTATCATCCGCAAACAGCAGTATAGGTAGCTTCCACTCAATTCCCTCCCTTTTCAGCGATACACCAACATCCACTGCTCTTGATAGTATTTCTTTCATGACTCCATCCATATATACAGTAAACAACCACGGGGACATCACACACCCCTGTTTCAAACCAACATTCAGGTCAAAGAACTCGCTCTGCTCACTCTCCACACGTACTGCCGCCTTTGCACCCTCATACATGCTCTTCACTGCTTTCAGCAACTTGCCCTCTACTCCGTATATTCTAAGTACTTTCCACAAACCTTCTCTATCCACTGTCATAGGCCTTCTCCAAGTCCATAAAGGCAACATACACCTTTTGTTTCTTCTCCAGATACTTCTCCACAACACAATTTAGGGTAAAAATCTGATCTACACATCCTCTTCCCTTCCTAAAACCTCCCTGCTCATCGCCTATCCATTTCTCCGTTCTCACTCTCACTCTCTCAATCACTACCCTACTGTATACCTTCCCTACTACGCTTAGAAGACATATTCCTCGGTGGTTACCACACACTCCTCTTTCCCCTTTGCCCTTATATAGGGGGACTATTATGCCAGTCTTCCAGTCATCGGGTGCACTCCCCTTCTCCCATGCTAGTTTGCACATTTTCCATACCCATTCTATCACTATCTCACCACCATACCTCAACATTTCCCCACACACTCCATCTGTTCCTGGTGCTTTCCCCAACTTCACTCTTTTCATGGCTTCCCACACTTCTGACCTCCTGATCCCCACCTCCTCCTCCACTACTTCTCTTCTTCTCCCTCCCATACCATATCCAGCTATGTTTGCTGGCTCTTCATTCCTTACATTTAGCAACTCACTGAAGTACTCCCTCCATCTTTTGACTCTCTCTTGCTTCTCGGCTAGCATTCTCCCATTCTTATCTTTCACACCCTTACTGTTTCCCTTGCTACATTCCCTAACTTTCTTGACTTCTTTCCAGAACAGTTTCTTCCTCTCCCTCCATTTTACACTCAGATTCCTTCCAAATTCCTCATCTACTCTTCTCTTACTTTCCTTCACTACTCTCTTCACCACCCTCTTACTCTCCACGTACCTTATTCCCTCTACTACCCAACCACTCTCTATATGCTTTCTTCTTTTCTTCCACAGCTATTCTTACCTCTTCTGTCCACCATGCTGTACCTTTCACTCCCCTCCTCACATGCTGCACAGATCTCATCCTTAAACACCTTGCTCATGTCCTCCACAACTTCCAGGTCGAACCCACCTAGTCGTCTTTCCACTGCTCTCCTGTACTCCTCCCTGACTTCCTCTTCCTGCAACCTCTCCACCCTCCTCACCATTCCACCCTCCTCTCGCCTCCCTCCAGCTCTCCTCACCCACTTCTTTTGTATCCTAACCTTAGCTACCACTACATAATGATCAGACAGACCTAAAATATCTAACTCTATTTATTTTAGTGGATTTTCTGGGGAATATCATGTAACAGTGCTAATTGGGCCATCATGTACGCAATGGCTACTTTCCCTGCAGTAATTGAAGTGCGAACACTCTATACACAATGAATATAAACACCATATGAGGAGGAGCACTTTATTGACATTTCTCAGATAGCTTCTTCAACCTGAAGAAGCTATCTGCGAAACGTTGTCAATAAAGTGCTCCTCCTCATATGGTGTTTATATTCATTGTCAACTTTCAATTATTTCAACACTCTATACACACTTTTCCAAATTGCAAGTTCTAGGCACCAAGATTCTTTTGAGACACGAAAGGAGATGTTGGAGTAAATTGATCAACATCTTATGAATAGTAAAGTTGCGGGCAGTAATTGACCATTTGTGAGTTTCAGGCAGTAAGGAAGTTGGAACAGTAAACATCGAAACTTAGCATAAATAAAGCAATAATACAAGCTTATGGGAGATTAAATGTTTCTTGAATTTGGTTTTATGCACAAGAACTGTATTGTAGCTGATAATTCTGCTAAATATCAATATCTACATAGAATGTACATCCCTATATGAATAAGTTAATTTGTTTACTAAGCAAATTAGTCGCACATACAGTACAGTATATTAACGTACTCTCATTATGTTCAAGGAATTAGTCAATTTGGGAAGTCAGACAACTTCATAGGTTTTGAAGTTTAAAGGATGGATGGGATTCGTCAGCCTTGGTCGGCAACCTGTCTAGGGGAGTAAACCTTGTACAAATCCGTACTGCTTACCTTAGGGTGAAGCAGGTTAGTGGATGGATTAGCCGCACACCACTTTAGAAAAATAGTGCTAAACAAATACATAAAAGGCCTCGGAGTCAGACGGACCCTAAATTGAGTGGTCAGCCCTGTAAGTCCTTAAGTAAAATGGCATGGGTTGTCCCTCTTACAGGGGATAGGTCTGCTTGGGGGCATTTTGTGTATGGCCACCCTCATTAAGGGGAGTAAAGCATCCGGCTATAGATAGATAGATTTTGTAGAGTCGTTCACTCTTAACGATCGAACCTTTCTATCTAATAAAAGAATCTTGGTGTTGTGAAATTATGTTTGGGCTACAGTGTGTTCCCTCTGACGCTTAACATAGCAGCTGATTTTATTGTTGTTGACTTTAGCAAACATTATTGGACCGAGTTACAAGTATATAACATTATGGCCAAAGTAAACTCCCCTCTGTATTAGTCTCGCAATTCGTAGGATGTAACGCGATGCAAAAATAATGCAGTCTTAATTCGTAAAAAATATTCAGTGTGAAAATCTTGCTTATTCTAGTCCAAATGAACAAGTACTTCTCTGTCAAGTATAATTTGACTGGAACATTTAGGTTTTATGCTCTATTTTATTCATTCCCGCAGTAGACCAGGACACATCCTTTTATTTTGTTCTGGGCAATTATTAGACGAGGTATTAAGTTTAGAAAGGGTTTGTTAGGAGTTAAAGGAAGAACTGAGATTTGACCTTCTTTGATGACTAGAGGTCCTTCCTAAGCTGTATAAAATTGTCTAGTGTTAGCAAGAATGAAATCCAAGACTCCATGGTACTGGAAAGGTGAAGTATTAAGCCGGTATCACACAAGCGCTTTTCCCCTCAAGCATTTATCCTCAACACAGGGATGACGGCTTAGGAGGGAAACTTATAAATAATCATCAACCTAGATTAATCTATCGTCAGCCAAGCATTGTTCCCCTCGACATTTATCCTTAACCCCTCCTGTATTGGTGACATATTTTGTATTTGATTTCAGCTACATTTAGACAATTTTATGAAGCTTAGGAAGGTTATATGGTATCTAAATAAATGAAGTGAGATAGTCGGTAGTCTTTTTATGGGTAGACATCCTCCTAAGCGGAATGAAATTGTCTAAGTGTCGTCAGAATATAATGAAATGGACGTAGCCGGTACTGAATGGGTTAACATTGGTCGGATAGCTTGTTAGGTAAACTTCATAGATAATTTGATCATCTAAATTAAACTGGAGACAGTTGACCCCTTCAGCACAATGACGTAGTTGTTATAATATTCTGGTTACCATTAGACAATTTTCTTTAGTTTATAATCAACCTCTACAACTCTAAGGGGTAAATTTGATCTCAATAATTCCTCTAATTAACACGTCCTTCTTAAACTGCATACAATCGTCTATTTTAGCCAGAGTCAAAGGTAAAAATATGACATCGTGCTGAAGAGGTTAAATGTCCAGGTAAGTTCCTATAACAAAGGCACACCCTAGCCCTGTCAATCAAGGGAGTGCACGCAAGATCTGTGATTGTGGAGGGAGCTGCACCAAGGGGTGGACCGAGGAAGACCTGGGATCGGACTATACGCGCCGATCTCAAATCCAAGAACTTGACAAGTGAAGCAGCCCTTAACAGGGTTGCCTGGAACACCGCCATTAGGACAAGAGACTGAAACTGCACTTATGTGTGGAACACTCAGTCTTAAAATTATATGTATATATGTATGTATGTATGTACGCCATTAAAAACTTAATCATCTAAATTACCGGTAATCCATTTTCACTCTAGTTTCCGATACCATTGCAAATAATTCCAGAAGTATTGCCAGGAATTTGTTTAAACGTGTAAAGTTGATGATAAAAACTCTTGTGTGATACCCTCTCTATGTTATGTTTTATTAAGACTGACCACTGCTTAAAGTCTTTTTAGAATGAACAGTACGGTGAAATCCAATTAAGAAAAAAAAATATGTAGGCTAGTTTTAAGTCTATGGAACTCTCTCATTATATTCCATTTAGGATTATATATTACTTGACAAATCATTCTGGTTTGAGGATAAGCTGCATTTGGTTGTTTCAATCACATGGAAATCTGGTACAGTATACTGTACACTTGAAGTTGTACTGTAGTTACATTCCCGAAAATCAAGACTTAAAATTATACATATTTCAGTTAAGCAAATGCTTTTGTAATATTTATTACAATATTGGACCATTTTTAACTGGTTTACAGCATTTTTGACTGATTTACAGCTTAATAATGAAGCATATCAACTTGAAGTGAATTTTGCTCCCTAATTAATGAACAGTGTAATAATGAACTAACTTAAAGTGAGGCAACTTTAGTGACGAATGCCTTTGTAATATCCCTGCTACATTCAGACTATAGTTATTATTACCTATATTACTCTTAATTTTCATCTCAACCTTTCACAATATATTTATATGTTATGCACATGTAATGAATCACATGAAAATGCTATGGAAGATTATTTGTTATTAATTTCTAGGTTTTAGACTAATTATAATATAAAACTTGCAAAATAAACAAACCAAAACAGGGATGACACAGTATAAAGACAAAAGAACTTATCAAAATCTAAGAACCTAACATAACATTTGCTATATACACTGGAAGATTGGGAGCATCAATATAAATAGTTAGGTAGATCTACAGGTTAGTGTAAAGCCCAAAAAAGTTTAGAATAATTACATACGGTACACTAATTTGTGACAAACGCCTAATGTTCATGGCCACCCCTTCTCGGGATTTACGTCATCTGGCAAACCCTAAATTTATGTGTTTTCCATTTTTATTGGATTTGCTGATACCGTAAATATGAGAAACTGGAAGTTTGAACTGAAAATTAAATAGTATCACTGCCAAAAAAATGACTGATAATTTTATTCAGCTTAGGCAGGACCCCATGGAGTCAAAAGCACATAATTTTGTACACAGATTCTTTAGAGTTCCTTCCTAATCTAAAGAAAATTGGTTAGGAAATAGTTAAGGAAGGGATGATCTCTTATGACTACCACATAATTATGATTAATGGAAATAATTTAAGTTGTGTTATTTATACGAGCATATGCAAGGGACTCAAGACAGAGCCCGAACAGTGACAACACAACAGAAAACAATTAACACACTAAAACAAAATACAAATTCACACACACCTAGGGACGACACACCACATAAAGACAAAAGAACTTATCATATTCACTATGTGGAAATTACGCCATAAATCTACTGCCACTATTTTATATTCCTTTTGGTATCTACAGGTCCTGCCGTTATTGAGTTGAATAAAATAGTGTATAATAATAATATATGCTGAATTATGTATGCTTGTTAAAGTTGTGTGCAAATGTTGAGTTGCTTTCTAGATGTGTATAATGGCTGAATTTCACAAAGCTTAAGATTGGGTTTAATATTAAGATGTGAATAGTGTATACATTTCCAATTCCTGTTAAAATTTCTTACATTGCAAGTTTTTATGGAAAAAAGACACTCGTATGTGGATCTAAAAAAATATATATACCGTATATATATATATATATATACTTAAATCAAATTAAATATCTCAACAGGAGTAATTGACCTTGAGATAATCCAATATATGAATTTTTAATGTAATAATTTATCACTGATCCTTCCTAAATAGAATTGTCTGGGGTAGCAAGTACTAAACAAAATATAGAACATGTTTGCATAACAATTTTGTCCCTCGCAAAATTAACAAACCAAAACAGGGACGACACAATATGAAACCTAGAATTGTTATTAGGTTATCTAGGGGTAGAATGGAATGAAACAAAAACACATAGAAAATTACTATAACTTTACATACAGTGGTGTCCTTTCTAAGTGCAAGAAAAGTGTTTGGGGGTAGCAAGGAGTAAAGTAAATATGTTAACTGATTATTAAGGTTATCGGACATCATTTTATTTATGTGAGGTCTTTCCTAAACTAAAATATCCTCTGTTGATAGAAAACGAGTCTGGGGGTAGCAAGGACTAAAGTAAATATATTGTTAACTGATTAAGGTTATCAGACATAATTTTATTTATGCGAGGTCTTTCCTAAACTAAAATATTCTCTGTTGATAGAAAACGAGTCGTCAGACTGTAGGACTGATTTGCCTGTCTTATAATCAACCCCTAAAGCACCAGTGATGTCCTTTTATCCTATTCTGGACACTGTTAGATAATTTTATTCAGCTTAGGAAGGATCTATGGTAGCCCAAGGATTAAGTGAGATTGTCTGTAGCCTTTTCAATGTTAAGAGCTCCTTCCTAAGCTGAATAATATCATCCAGTAGTTGCCAGAATATAACGAAAAGGACGTCACCGGTACTGTACGGGTTAAGATATTCATGTACAGTACACATATACATATAAAGCCTCTAATAGACTTTGTTTATGTAATTTTATCTTATGACGCCAGTATGTGATCCGTTGCTACACTTGTCAATAGCTTACAGTCTAGTCATTAGGACGAGTCTAGAAATCCTGACCCTCAACCTCTCATAACTGCACTTGAACAATCAGGTCAATATATTTACCATTTAGGAAGAGTCAGGGGCTAGGAATCCTCCTCCCCTTGTATAATTCTCCTAATCAACGAGACAGAGAAAGGGGCGAGGGAATGCGAAAGTGGTCCTGAACCCTGAGAATAGGAACTATAAATGTTTTTTCTGTTCGGGCTCTGTCTCGTGTTGGCCACCCCCAGCAATGGGGTATGTGCTTGAGTATATACATACATACATAGCAAGAGTAAACATTTACTGACCGTTTGTTCCAGCCTTTCCTGGGTTACAAAAGGCTAGGAGTCACAATTTGTAGACTCTTCATAATGCATAGACTGTACTGTACTATGTTATGCAGTACACTATATTGTTACCCTGCAAGATTTGCAATACACCGCTCTAAAATGTCAGTCACATTTGCACCATTTTTTATCAGCAATTCTGTTTTGTTAGCTTCTGAATATTAATAGGTGTATTGTAAGAGACTTAGATACATATATGTATGACAGACATATATGCACATGTGAGTTGAGCCTTGGGTGGTACACTTGGTTTTGGAAATTATAATGTAAAACTTGCAAAACACACAAACCAAAACAGGGACGACACAATATAAAGACAAAAGAACTTATCAAAATTGCTATGTGGAAATAACACTTTGGCCAAAAAAATAATAATAATCCAATTAGCACATCACAGTAGTTATATGGGAGCTCCAATACCACCTTGCCACCTCCATGATTCACTTGGAAGGTTTGGGAGCTCTACATTGCTCCCAACTTTAACCCCTTCAGCACAATTACTTAAATTTGATCTTATTCTGGTTACGATTAGATGATTGTCATACAACACTAACTCTTATAATCTACCTTAAGGAATCAAAGGGGCAGATATGATCTTAATATACCCTCTGAACAACATAGGCCCTTCTCAGGCTGAATCAAATTGTCTAACAAGTTTGTTTATTTTGAAAGTTTTACATTATAATAAGCCAGAGTAAAAGGTAAAGAAGACATCATGGTGCTGAAGGGGTTAACTTTAAATTGAAACTTTCAGACCAACATTGCTGTAAAATGTATATGTCTGACTTGTTAATACAGGAGGATTCACTGGCTGAAGATCTTGTATTCAGAATTAGGTATTATACAATACCTTCTGTGAGTGAGTTAGCCTATTTATTTTATCCATATTGCCTGCATTAGCTTGTGCTTCATTATTATACCTCCAACGTAAACAGTGTTAAAGTTGTCGTTGCATTAATATCGTCCCCTATTCTTTTTTTTTTTTCTTTTTTTTTTATATCTAGCAAAGAATGTCTTGATAGTTAACAACAGAAAAGGAAGCTACCCTATCTCTGCATATCATGACCAAGATTTCATACAAAAAGAACTTATAACATTAAGATATCAAGATTGGGGACATGACCATATCTCACCAGGTTAAGTAAGAACAGTGTATTAATGCAGTGGTGACTTTAGTGTTGTTTTCATTATAGTTCTGTTCTGTTCCTCCCAGATGATATAATATTAACCTAGATATAATATTGTGATGGGTAATGTTGACTCTCAGTGCTTATCTTGTGTATAGTAAGTGTTAAGGCAGGTTCACAGCCACGTTATTAGGGCAATCTTTAGTCTACAGTACTTGCCAATGTCAGTATTCTGTTCTTACTTTCTTATCAAAAGTCAGTGCAAAAGAACACAGGAAACTTTGTCAGAATAATATTGATGATACTGTACCAATATTATATGCATAAAGTTGCACATCAAAAACTACAAATAAGTTAGTGCAAAATATCCAAGAAACTACAGTATTCTAAAAGAAAATTGCCGATACCATTGCAAAGCCACCCAAAATTGTTTGCTGAAAATAAGTAGCTCCACAAAAATAGAAGGCCTCTGAGTCGGACGGTTCCTAAGTTGAGTGTTCAGTCCTGTAAGTCCTTCATAAACTGGCACGTATTGTCCTCGTGGGGAATAGGTCCACTTTGGGCGTTTTGTGTGTGGCCACTCTCAATAGGCGTTTTGTGTCGGGCAATTGACAGATAGATAGACAAAAATTGCCTTGAATAATGTTGTGAGTCTGCCTTTCCTGCATAACGTTGCCTTGCTAGTATAGGCCTCGACCCCGGGGTATTGGGCGGAGTTACTGACCTCCAAGCGGCCCTCTTTGGTTCGTTAACCCCTTGACCACCTTCGTTATGTTTATATAGGGCCATAGTTATGCTAGTATATGTACAGTAGGCCTTTCATGTGATGGCAACTCTTCATGTGTCACAATATTGGGCTAGCTCTTAATCACTTCTTAATTGGTACTATTATACTGTATAGCAATTCATTACCTAATTCATTGGTCCAGCCCTATGAGAGTTCTAGTATAGAGCTTATGTGGTCTGGTTAAGCTAATAGAAAAGAAAAATACTATTCAGGATACAGCCATCCCAGCCGCAAACCAAAGCTGCTATGGTCCATCCAGATTGCAGGTTCTCAAAATTTGGACGAGTTACAATAATACACTAGCAAAAAATGTGTTTAATAAGGATGTTCAAGGTGTCTTCTACACTAATAACCCAAACTAAGCTAGCCTATCCTAACCATTAAGTTAGGTTAGGTTAAGTCAAGGTAGGTTAGGGTAAATTGTTGTATATCTTGGGAAACGAAAAGTAGCATGAGTTACATAGAGATACATAGATGCACAGACCTTGCAGACCCTGCTAGGCAGTTCAGACTTAATCCTAACAAAATTTGCCACTAAGTGGAAGGTAAGGCTAGCAAAGCAGAAGGCTCTCTCCCTACCCACCACTGTGAAACCTTGCAAACTTTGGGAATATGCTTCCTGCTCTCATCACAAGTGCGAATGCAGCCGGTTTAATTCATGACTGAAATGATGCGGGACTCCCTATTCACTCTCATGGCCTGGGAGACGGCTCAGGTTCGTGACACATGGAGAGCTAGTATCACATGTACTGGTATACATACATACACATATAAGACCCCCCAAATGAATCCTAGCTAACAGTTATAATTCAATCAGGCTTTTTTCCTTCCATACATAAAATCAGGGAGTGCATCCAAATTCATACGACCAACTGTACGTGTGAACATTGTGATAAACCTACGCAACCAGGATATGAACCCAGGACGCCAGAGTTTAACCTTAGGCTTTGTTATTCCCCTCACTTGAAGATATCTTTATTAAGCTTAATAAAATCACTTACTCTTAGCCAGAATGCAATTAATGGGACATAATTATTCAGAGAGGTTTGATAGGAGAATGTAAAATGAATGGTATTAAAAGACACATGATTTTATTATAATGTAAAACTTGCAAAATACAGATAGGAGTTATAAAAATTGTACAGTACTGTATAATGAATTATATTTAATGGAACATGCTTTTATTGAGAGGGTTTATTGAATAATGTAAAATGAATGAAAATATAGGGACATGGCTCTACAAAAAGGATAAACTGAAGAATGCAAAAAATGACCATTAATTTGTTTTATATATTTTTCTCTTCTGTACCTAGGTTTAAGCCCAACACAGAGCTGAAAAGGAGTGTTATTGTATATACATTATAGATTTTTTTTTAAACATAGTACACATGAACATGAATGTATAAGTGATCTTAAGAAAATATACATATTTTTCTTTTAATATGCGATTATTTTACTGGTCTTTCATGAATAGGTCATCCCTCAAATCTCCATTATTTACTTTAAGTTTAGATGTCCACAGTATTCCTTGAGGTAGTGCTACTCAAGGAACAACTGTGTATCCCATCATCCACTCAATTTACATTGCTGGCCCGTAAACCAATGCAGCTGTGTATAAATAATAATGTAAAACTTGCAAAATATACAAACCAAAACAGGTAGTAAAGTGGTATTGCAGTTGGGGATTCCCGTCTCTTATTCTGCTACTAAAAGGGCCACCTCTGGGTGACAGAGGCTCACATGTGCATCATGTATGCACAGCGATCCGCGGCATGGTCGGTAACACGTTGGACTGCTGATCATAGGGTCGGTAGTTCAATTCCACCCCTTGCCATTGGTAGACGTCAAGAGTTTGGACACTCAGGTCTAGCGATTCATGGCAAATATCCAGTAAAGTCCCTGTAACAAGGGCGCCATAGCCCTGTCAATCAAGGGAGTGTACAGCATTAATAACTTTATCACTGCATCATCACTGTAATGATATTTTGTTGTTGACATTTAAGCAGATCCTTTGCTAACTTGTGTTCCTTGACTGGTGAACTTTGGAGGTAAACTACTGCCTGGAAATTGACCATTGGAGGATTACAATTATGGATGGGGGTTTGTTAAAACAGTCAAAGAAGTAATGATTTATTTCAATCAAATTTATGTATGTAAGTATAGCATGGTTCAGCTTGCTTCTCCAGAGGGCAAAGTCACGGCTCTGAAGGACAGAGTCGGCATGCTGAAAGCTTGGAGTTGCCACGGGGCAGAAATGGGTATGGTTATAGGTAGTATGCCATTACTTACACCGGGTGTCTCAAGTTTAACAGGCGCCCCTAGCCCAGGCCACATATGGTGGTTAATTATAAACCTCTGCATTGGAGAAACAGAGACAGAAAAAGGGAGAGCTGAGAGCGAGAGAGAGAGAGGAAAAATATCTGTGTGATACCACCTTTAACCCTTAACTGTCGGCGAGCAACATAAGTCGAGTTAAATAAAGCTGGACTATGTGGCGGCGCTCGACATAGGTCGTGTGGCAATTTCAGCACGTAATGTTGCTGAGAGAGAGAGACAAGTGGTGGCAGGAGAGTAGCGAGCGTATGACTGCTCCAGACCACCGCGGCGAACCTACTGACACGAATCCCACCTCCTCCCTCCCTCTCTCACTCGCTATATACGGAATTGTATGGGGAAAGTGCCTAATTACATGCTTTTTGCACTCGCGTTGCACGGTTATTGCAAGAAAACTAGCCATCATAAAAGGATCGTTATGGTGTCATTCGAAAGCTCTGTTTATGCCCTTTCAGGGATAGATACTTGTTTTACGTTCTGGGTCTTATTTAGGCATGAAAATGATCACGTAAACAGCCCTATTTTGGCTAAAAACACCCCGCTGGGCGGCACATATAAATAAACCGCCTAAGCCGCTAATAAGGTGTTAAGTTAAGCCCTTGTGAGGCTGGTGAGTATACTGGGGTTCATGAGGAAGGCTGACAAACTATAGGTAGCGCCAGCGAACTTGACAATAATCTTGACCCCTTAACTTTTTATAACTCGAAATGAATGAAAGCAATCGGGCTGACGTTTTTATAATTTGGGAAGAGTCCACCAGGATATAGGTGTGGATATTTACAGCCAGTTTACTCTAGGCCCTTTAGAGTTACAGAGAGGTCATGGATCAAGATTTATTGTCAAGTTAGTTGGCGTTACCTACAGGGCAGTATTCCTACACAAACCCCATCATTATCGGTGGTAATTACTTTAGTTTAGCTGTAATACTAACCACTTTATATGGTATTTTATATTTTTGTTAACACCGTTCTTAACACCAATAACACCCCAAATTAAATTAATTAAATTATTACGACAAAATGATTGTAATTACCGCTCACTTTGATAGGGTTTGTCTAGAACTCTGGGCCTTGATACAGAGCAGTACTAGTCCACAGGGCAGCACTCGGTTAATGTGAGTGGATGATGGGTAACCTACCAGCCAATTTACAACAGGAAATATATTATAATGGAATCGGTAACATATTAATTATACTATATAACTTGCAAAATAAGCAAACCAAATTAGGGACGACACAATATACAGTAAAGACAAAAGAACTTTTCAAAATCACTATGTGGAAATAACGCACGTTCAATGCTACATTTACACTATAGATAATGATGAAGGGATTAAATTTATTTTATCAGATTTGAATGCAAAAGTATGATCAAATCCTAGATTATGATATGCATTTTCTAGTCAGATGATTGGAAAGAGAATGTTGGAGCATTGATAGTGATAATAGACAAAGACAATCACACTAGGAATAAAATAGATGAAAGTACTGTAAAAGAAATTAAGCCACTAGAATATCATGATGTAATTGCAAAACATTTAAGATCAAAATATATGTATAGAATTAAATAAGTTTATATAAATAAACAACATTACATATTATATTGTATCTGAAAATTAAATATGGGAAAGAAATATGAATAGGAGATACAAATAAATAAGATAAAGATAAAAATGTATATACAGTACAGTAGTGTACTAAAGAGAAGTGACAAATGTATATACAGTACAGTAGTGTACTAAAGAGAAGTGACAAATACAGTACACACATATATTATAGTATAGTATGTACTGTATATACAATGGCTTAGCATCCTTTCCATTACAGGTCTCCCCCACTATCCGATGCCCCGATTTACTATATTATTATAGGTTTTTAGGTGTTTGTGTTTGGGGTTTGGCTGGTCCCAGATTGATCTCCATTAATTTTAGGGTACGCTATACGATTTTTCTATTTAAGATCGGGTTTTCAGGACGTAACCCAATCGTAAATCGAGGGAGACCTGTTCATTGTAATATCTCCGGGCTTGCCTTTTGGCAGTTGGAGTTGATGTCATAAGAGCAATTTGGGGTAATTTTATTTGGGAATGTTTATCTGACGGCTACTGAAATAAGGATTAACAATAATACCTTCAATACTCTTGTTGTTACTCCAGTTTGTTGCTAGAATATAGTTGCAATTCTTACAGCAATGTCCAGTAAAGTCCCTGTAACAATGGCATACCCTAGCTTTGTCAATCAAGAGAGTGTACAGCATTAAAAACTGCATCTGCATCAATTCTGGTGTCTCAATCCTTCTCTGTAAAGGTGAATATTACAGATGCAGTAGGCCAGTTTTGGATTTACAATGGGAATGCTAACACAAGTACAGGTCTCCCTCGATTTACGATTGGGTTACGTTCCTGAAAATCCTATCTTAAATAGAAAAATTGTATAGCGAACCCTAAAATTAATGGGGTCAATGGGGATGCATTCTGGGACCAGCCTAAACAAAAACACCTAAAAACCTATGATAATATCGTAAATTTGGGCATCGGATAGCGAGGGAGACCTGTACAGACAATACTCACAACCACAACCACTGCAACAGTACAGCGATGTTCAACATGATCATGAAACACAAGGAATTCAGAGCTGGAGTCACAGGATGAATAAGCCGCTTCCAGGGATCTTCTATGAGAATGTTAGGATATAGTAGTTCCTAACACAGTACAAGAGAGATCCAAAGTTAATCCTGATAAAAAAAAATTGCTGATCCTAAACTGTCAAAATAAAGAGCTTGTGTGAATTTGCCTTACCTGCCTACATGTACAGTTGCTGCTAAATATTAATGGTTTGGTTCTTTGGGGCACCTGCAGAGGAACGTTCTTGGGCAAAATGAAGTTAGGGGGTTGTATGAAAAGATTAGGACAAGATCGTAAGAGTTACTAGGAGATAATAACCCCTTCTGTACCGGCAATATCTTTTTAGTTTTCTTTTAGCTATATTTAGGCGATTTAGTGAAGTTTCGGAAGGATCTGTGGTAGTAATAAGGGTTACGTGAGATAGAAGCCTGTTAATTGCTGGAGGCCTTTTTTAAACTGCATAACATCATCTAATAATAGCCAAAATAATGTTAAAAGAACGGTGCCGGTACAGAAGGGGTTAATATCCTATCTGATCTTATAATATCCTAGTATATATCCTGTCAAAAGCTAGTTTGTTACATCTTGCCTGATCTTACTGGTATCTTAGAATTTTAGGTCCATGAGACTAAGCGGATACCAATCAATATCACTAACTCAGTCTTTGCGGCCCAACATGTAATATACAATAATTATGCCTTACACCCTCTTGCAACTTTTGTAGGGCGAGAGCAGGCGACTATATCACTAAGGTGTCCCTAAGCACCCTCAAAAACAAGAATATGAAATATTTAAGACTCCATGTCTGAGTATAACATGAAATAAACCATGTATTTCTAGTACCAACTGTACATTTTTCCTCTCTAGCAGATCCAAGTTGCCTTTCACCCATCACACCACTATCATAAACCACTCTGAAATTACCAGTGCATGAATGTTACCATGTTTTCTGGAATATAGCCACCATGGGTACCCTACCATTCCTATGTAACTAAATACTGTACATATAACCTAATGGAAATATATTGTACAGGTCTCCCTCACTATACGATGCCCCGATTTGCGATATTATTATTGGTTTTTAGATGTTTGGGTTTGGATTTTGGCTGATCCGAGAACGCATCCCCATTTACCCCATTAACCCCTTAAACGCGAAAATACCCTAGGGGCAAGGGTACTTATTTGTGCATTTCTAGCCTTGGATTCTGACAGAATTCGTTATATTTACAATATAGAGCATTATTTGTTTTCAGTATGCTTTTATTTTACATATATGATGTATATATGAACCTTCGAGAGTGCTAAAATAAGTTGGAAAAATATTTGGGTGGTGAAAAACGAAGATATTGGCCACCCGGTCATAATCTCAGGCGAGAGAGAGCCACAGGCAACCCTCCCCTCTCGCTGTCTGTGAGTCAACTGAGGCGAGTGGGCGGTGTCTGGGTGTTATATAACGATCTTTTATGCAACCCACTTGTGCTACATTATCACGGGAGAGAAAAATAACCGATAAATGATGAAAATAAGAGGAAAAATAGGTGATAATTGAGGAGGGGGGGAGGGGGGAATAAGGTGGGGAAGGAGGGGAGGGGGGGGGGTGAGAAACACATGAATGAATACTAGAGGGAATTATCTCACCTAGAGACAAATTCCTTTGTTTTGATAGCCCCTGGGATGTTTTGGAAGGCTTTTTTTATGGTCTTGCTTCCGTGAGGCCTATCGCGTTCCCTATGGTAAGCCTTCCGTTAGGCCTATCGCGTTTGACGGGTTAATGTTAGGGTTCGCTATACGATTTTTCTATTTAAGATCGGGTTTTCAGGAACGTAACCCAATCGTAAATCGAGGGAGACCTGTATATTGTTTATTAATGGTTACAGACAATACTAACAACCACAACCTATGAAAGTTTTGTTCCGAAACTCGGGAGGTGTGGTTTAATTACATTACAATACTGTACTACTGATAATGATAATAATAATGCTGTACAGTAATAGGAATTGTTAATTAATGAGGTACACTGGTGATGTTAACCCCTTCAGCACCAATGCACCATTTTATGTTTGATTTTGACTAAAGGTAGACGATTGTATGCAGTTTAAGAAGGAGCTATTTTATTCAGAGAGTTTATTGGGATAGTAAATACGCCTTTGAGTTCTAGAAGTTGATGAAGAGGTGAATAAAATCATCCAATGGTAACCAAAATATGATGAAAATTACATCATGGTGTTGAAGGGGTTAAAGACGATGGCAACATTGATATAGTGGTGAATTTAGTACCGTTTGTCGTAGGAAGATACCACTTGTCCTCTTCTATATAATCTTTCCTACTTGGCTTTGTATTTTCTGCTATGACTGTGAGAAAGAGAGAGCGTGTGTGTGTATGTTAGTGGAGTTCCATAAATACACCGACTTCAAGACCATATGAGACAGTTCAACAAACCAGAACAAATTTATAATTAGAGAAGAGAATACATTAGTAGTCCAGGAGAGAGAGAGAGAGAGGTAATACAAGTTTGACGAACATCAACTAATCAATATTTTACATTCCAAAAATTTGCTACAGGTACCAATTGCACATTGAGTTACCATTTAATTTGTTTGTTATTTAGTTTATTACAAGGTTAAGCTATGCTTGTGATTCATTGATTTACATCACTGCTGTTGGAATTTGTAGTATTATTGGTGAGAATAGATCTGAGGGTTAGTGAGTGGACTTGACAGTGATGCTCGAGGCCAAACAGCTTTGATTAGGCACACTAGATCTCAAGGTTAGAGGATATGACAAGGATACCACAGGGTATCATACAGTATGGAGAGTGGTATTCAGGTAACCAAGACATACCCATGCAAAACATGGAATTACCTTTTAACTATGGTAATACCAATACCAAGAATAGTACTGCACCAGATAGGAGAAGTATCCCTGTAAAGTCAGTGAAAATAGGCTAGCCTAAACAGACCTCGGATGCGGAAATACCCTGAGCCGAACAGGCCAAGAGGGATATCTCTATTGGTCTAACTGGTAAGGTGTCTGCCTCACACCCAAGGGTCGAGAGTTCGTGCCCCCACCAGGGCATGATATTTTCGTGAGGCTATTTCCGCATTTAACGAAGTTTAGGTGTGTTGGTAAAATTGTTCAGATGGTTGAGAGTAAGATCGGAGCTCCATAAATCCTCTTTCGGGTATGGTGTAAAAACCGATCCCCACAGGCCTCAGAATCAGGGTGTCACACTAGAAACCCGGTTCAAGCAATTATTAGGCCAAATATCAGCATTATACTAGATTCACAAAGTTAAAGTTATGCTTTGCAATTAACTGTATACACCTGGAAGTGATTAAATGGCCAAAACAAGTAAATTTCATTCCAATTCCAAAACAACATTGCTTCGATTGTGACACCCCTTTTCTAAACTTAATATAACAATACCAAACAATTATATTTAAATGTAAAGTTAGAATAATGACCCTCGTACCTATGAGACACCATTGGGCCTTTTTAATTATTTCTTTCTAGTCATTACAATTTAATATATGTCAACTGATATCTTAATCACGATAATAACATTATACCGAACATTTCACCTAATCTCAACACTGACTGGGTCATTATTGGGCTTAAAGTGAGTGAACAGTAAAAGTCTTGGTGTAAATATTGCCAAAATCAAGCCTAGTCAATTTAGACCCCTTACATCCCGGTGCTATAGTCTATTTATTATAAGTAGGCCAATAATTGTAACCACTAACCTCTATAGCTAAAAAAACGACTAGAGTAATCAAGCTAATATTTCTACTATATGAGAAGAGTCAGCCAGGGAGTAGGTGTTGAATGTTACAGCCTGTTTATTCTAGCTCTTTATGAGTTACAGAGGTTACTGATCACGATTTCTTGTTTACTTATAACGAATGAACTATAACATGTCACCGTAAGTAGAGCAAGGAGCTGGTTTTAGGCTCAGGATATCCTTCTGTTTATTAGCCTTGCGTGAAGGAAAGAATTTGTGTCAGAGTTACGTTCTCTAATTGAAGACAGTGTTGACAGTAATTACTCTTGTAGCACCCAGTCCCCAATTTTCAGAACCCAATTTATACTGTATTACATACTGTACATGCATAATTTAAAAAAACGATGGATCCACATTGAGCTTGCCCTAATTATACATTGGTTTATTTCAGTACCTGTACTTATGTGTTCATTACAATACTTAATATAATTTTATTTTATTAATAATAGTGATCAAGTTATAATGTACTTCATTAAGAATTATTGATGTGATATATTGATATAGACACCATACTAAAATAGAAAGTCTAATTGATGATACTCTCTCAAGTAGCCAAAGAATGTTTGTATTATGTAATTAACAGGAAGTCAATTATTTAGTTTTAATGAATGATAAAGCAAAATTAATTTTATAATTAATGATAATATTCTACTGTTATTGCAAATTTAGTTTTACTTTAATCTTGATATTTTTGTTAAGATGTAAAAGATGTGTGGCAATATAGTGATACTAAGAATACTTCTGTATATTATTTTGACTGTACAGTACTGTAATGTTAGTGGTTATTAAGCTATTATATTTCAATATTAACTTTATAATGAGGTAAGAGTAAAGCATTGATGTTTGTATGTTGAGTCGAGGATGTATGAAATTATATCCTATACAGTCATGGTCAAAAGTTGTGTCCTACCTCTATAGCTTCAACTGTGGCTACTGTATTGCTTTAGTTACAAGCCAAAATATATTCAATCTATCTATCTGTTGCCTGAAGCCTTGATCCCCTAGGGGATGGCCATGAATGAGTCACCTCCATGAACCTCTGTCAATTAATGAGCCGGGACCCGTCCTACCGCCCATCACCACTTTCACTCATATACCTCTCAACTCCATCGCTCCATCTCTGCCCTGCGTATATAATCATAGCAGACATATCATAAATTTAATTAAAGACCAAGTGCTCCACACAAAGTGCGGTTCTGGTCTCACGTTATAATAGCGGCGCTCCAGGCAGCCCTGTTCAGAGCTGTCAGTTTTTTGTAATCAAGATCACCCACATCTTTCTTGGTCTGCCCCTTGGTGCAGCTCCCCCCACGTTAATGGACTTGCATATTTTCACCCAACTTTATACTCCAGGTGTTCAGTGTGGTTCAGGAGTATTTTTGTATTAAACCAAGAAGGACAATTTATTTGAAGTTATGAAGATGGGACACCATTTTTTCCAAGGGTGTAGTGTACTGTACTAGAATATTAATAAATATTTAAATTATTTACCATTTAATAGAAATAGACTAAAGGGAATTTGTTAAGCTTTGAGGACTAAGTGTTTTGACTTATGCTATGTTTATTCCTTATATTTGTTTGAGTGTACAGTCCTGAACACTAATAAGACTTCACCCATATACTTTGAAAATTTAAAGCCAAGTTCTGAGGTGTCTGGGATGCACTGTATGTATGGTCTTGTTTGGGTTCAATACTGATGGAAATAAGTGTTTTGCTATTAGTGCTCATGACTGTACATGGATCTTGAATTGATGATACTGTATTTGAGTGCGTTAATGACTTGTTTGGTGTACAGTACAGTAGTGTATTGGTTTGCCTATTAGACCATGGGAAAGAGAAAATCTATCGCATCAAAGAAAGTTTTTAACGATAATTATGATCTACAATGCAATTATCTTATTGTTGTGGAGATGTTATTTGGATTTGATTGTCTTGGGTCATATTTCACAGGCCGTAGGGCAGTTGGTAGAGCACTCGCTTGCAAACCGTGAGGTCAACCTCACGGTTCGCGTCTCAGGCCAGCCAGTGTGCTGTGCTGTGCCAGTGCTGTGTTGGAAGGCGCAGTCTACCAATCTATGGCAACTGTTCACTGAAGTCTCTAATACATCAGGGCACTCACCCTAGCCCAACTTTTGAGAAGGGAGTGCATGGTGGTAAAAAGATGCATAAAGAAAATGTATCATTGAGTTCCCATATCACCTAATAGCCATATGTGGAAGATTTTGCTAACATTTTGGCCCCCTTGGATGGGACCGATTTGTGTGATTTCAGGATCTGGCCCATCCATTATATTATCTACTATACTGTACCCTGTTCATTATAGGTTGGCCACAAATCCCGACCTCAACCTCTCATAACTCAAGAAGGACTAGAGTAATCAAGCTAATATTTCTACCAATTGGGAAGAGCCAGCCAGGGAATAGGTGTGGACATTTACAGCCCATTTACTCCAGCCCTTTAGGAGTTACAGAGGATAGAGGTAACTATTTCTGACCTACCATAATGAATGGACTATAGCATTTCTTTGTCTTCTGGGTTGATATAAAGTCTGGAAATATATATTTCCTGTAGGTGAAATGCATAATAATGGTTTATTGATACAGTACATTATTACTTTACAATATACAGTATGATATTCTTAAAGCCATTACATGAGATATTCAATGTATTTTCCTTTATTATCAATGCATAGGTCAATGCGTTTTAATGCGTTATGCAAAATTGCAATATTCGCACTGCATTAACTCAGCATATCCATGAATCCATATGTTTCGAGTCTCTATGGCCACCCTGTATAATCATGTAGCTTTTGTCATGGTAATTCTGTTTTTACTACTCATGATTTTGTCTTTCATCTTGATATTTTTCCACAAATCCTATCTATCTATCTATTGCCCGACGCCGTGATCCCCGAAGGGGTGGCCACGAACGAACCGCCCCATGCACCTCTGTCCCTAGTCAGTCGACGTCCCTCCCCCCAACCAGCACCGCCTTCGTTCATATACTTCCTCACTCCATCCTTCCACCTCTCCCTCTCTGTCCCTCCACCTCGCTCTCGTACACCCTCTTAGTCATTCTCTCGCTTTCTATACGTTCCATATAGCCGAACCAAATCCTAAAGCTGTGATTATTTCTTTAGTCCTTAGTTTACTTTATTTAATAGGGGCTTAAAATGAAATGTGAACAATTGATTAACAAAAATAACAATACACATTTTTATGAATGAGAATGAACAAATAAATTACCGTACTGTAGGAGAATTACCGTACTGTAGGAGAATTACCGTACTGTAGGAGAATTACCGTACTGTAGGAGAATTACCGTACTGTAGGAGAATTACCGTACTGTAGGAGAATTACCGTACTGTAGGAGAATTACCGTACTGTAGGAGAATTACCGTACTGTAGGAGAATTACCGTACTGTAGGAGAATTACCGTACTGTAGAATTACCGTACTGTAGGAGAATTACCGTACTGTAGAATTACCGTACTGTAGGAGAATTTTTGTTGTGTCGGGACATTTTTCTATCGAAAAATGTACAAACTTCTCTTGAAGGAGGGTCTTGGGAGGGTGTTTTCTTAAGCTTGATGGAGGTATAGGGAGGAAACTAAAAATAAATAATATAAAGATACATACATTTGCAAATATATATGCCCATCTCCCCTTAATCTTGGCATATCAGTCTGTCAGTACTGTGACACACTTTGCTTATCATTAGACAATTTCATTCAGCTTAGTAAGGACCTTAGGATTTAAGAGAGTAAATACAACTATCAAAAGCTACCTTAATTTACCTCTGATACCTACAGATTCCTCTTAAGCTGAATATAATTTCTACCAATAGCCCAAATAAAATGAAGATTGTGTTATCGAATACGGAGAGGCTTGGGCCAAATAAGTAATACAGTATATTAAAGAAAAGAAAATGCAGTATTTTATGGTCCATTATAGTACGTAAAATATACACTGCAATGTATATTAGTTAACTCATTCAGTACTGTGACATTTCTTTTCACTATATTTCTGGATAACATTAGATAATTTTTTACAGCTTATGAAAGGACTTCTTGCAATCGAAGGGATAAACTCAATCTTAATCCCATAGATCCCTCCTAAACTTAATAATATTGTTTAATAATAGCCAGAAAAAAAAATATATATATTTGTTGACTAGAATACTGAAAGGCTTTACCTATTTTTTAATATTTACAACTACTTACAGATGATTTTATTCAACTTAGGAAGCCCCTGTCAAAGTTAAAGGATTGATTGTGATGATGGTTAGCCCTTTGATTCCTAGAGGTGCTTCCTAAGCTAGTAAAATCATATGGCAGTAGCTCAACCTTTTCACAATACCATAACACGCTTTCATTTTATTCTGACTATTATTAGACTATTTTGGTAAGTTTAGAAAGGATCTGTAAGAATTGAATGGGTCATTGAGATAGATATTACCACTTTGTTTACTGGAGGTCCTTCCTAAGCTGTATTAAATCTTCTATTGTTATGTAGAATAACATGAGCAAAGATTCCATGATACTGAAAGCATAAATAATAAAGTAAAAAAAAATTGATTGAAGAAGTCAGTGGTGTTTGAATTTATCTGAGGAGTTCCTGATGGATAATACAGGTCTCCCTCAATTTACGATTGGGTTACATTCCTGAAAACCTGATCTCAAATAGAAAAATCGTATAGCGAACCCTGAAATTAATGGGGTAAATGGGGATGCGTTCTGGGACCAGCCAAAACCCAAACCCAAACACCTAAAAACCTATAATAATACCGTAAATTGGGGCATCGGATAGTGAGGGAGACCTGTATACTAATAATAAGCTTACTATTGTGGCATCGGATAGTGAGGGAGACCTGTATACTAATAATAAGCTTACTATTGTGGCATCGGATAGTGAGGGAGACCTGTATACTAATAATAAGCTTACTATTGGGGCATCGGATAGTGAGGGAGAACTGTATACTAATAATAAGCTTACTATTGTGGTATCGGATAGTGAGGGAGACCTGTATACTAATAATAAGCTTACTATTGTGGCATCGGATAGTGAGGGAGACCTGTATACTAATAATAAGTTTACTATTGGGGCATCGGATAGTGAGGGAGACCTGGGGCATCGGATAGTGAGGGAGACCTGTATACTAAATGGGGGCATCGGATAGTGAGGGAGACCTGTATACTAATAATAAGCTTACTATTGTGGCATCGGATAGTGAGGGAGACCTGTATACTAATAATAAGCTTACTATTGGGGCATCGGATAGTGAGGGAGAACTGTATACTAATAATAAGCTTACTATTGTGGTATCGGATAGTGAGGGAGACCTGTATACTAATAATAAGCTTACTATTGTGGCATCGGATAGTGAGGGAGACCTGTATACTAATAATAAGTTTACTATTGGGGCATCGGATAGTGAGGGAGACCTGGGGCATCGGATAGTGAGGGAGACCTGTATACTAAATGGGGGCTTCGGATAGTGAGGGAGACCTGTATACTAAATGGGGGCATCGGATAGTGAGGGAGACCTGGGGCATCGGATAGTGAGGGAGACCTGTATACTAATAATAAGCTTACTATTTTCTAGGTCGTGGCTGTGACTTACATTAGTTAACCCCTTCTGTACCGGCGACGTTATATATTATTTTATTCTAGCTATTATTAGACAATTTTGTGCAGTTTAAGAAGGATCCATGGCAGTAAAACGGGTTAAATAGGATAGTTAGAAGCCTGTTAATTGCTGGAGGCCCTTTTTAAAGTGAATACAATCGTGTAATAGTAGCCAGAATAAAGTTAAGTGGATGCCGCTGTGACTTACATTTGTTAATTGTTGATACTTTATTTTTATTAGCATGTAATAATATTTTAAACATTTCAATCATTCTTGTAACTAAGATAACCAAGTACAGACATAAAATAGTCAATGTACAGTTGCTCACATGAATTTGTACGTGATTTTATGTATGGAAGTAAATGTAAGGTGATTGAATTGCAAGAATATTGTGCTAAAAAGGGATTGATTGATTGTATGAATAATTTACCGCATAACAAACTACGCTCGTATTTCAGTTATATTATTATATTATTTGTCCTTCTTTATATAGGCCTATCATCAATTAGTGGTTACGAATTCATGTGGGCAAATGAAAACCAAAATCAAATTCAGAAACATGTACAGTACAGTTATGGACATTTATTTGTGGTACACTTGTCTCCGAGTCTATTTTATGACTTCAAAAGTTTTAAAATATTCTGTGTTTGAAGTGATTAACCCTTTGAAGATCGTGACGCATCTTGCCTGTTCTGGCTCTCATTAAACAATTTTATACAGTTTAGGAAAGATCTGTGGGAGCTATAAGGGTAAAGACTGCCGCAATTTACCCTCTGACTTCCATATACCCTTCCTAATCTGAATAAAATCATCTAATAATAGCCAGAAAACAAAAAGGAAATGCGTATTGTATCTTGCAAGGGTTAATATAAAATGTACCAAAAAGTTTAAGTCGCTAGTGTATATATAAACTAATCACAAACAAAATAACAGACAATATACAGTTGACAAGGCATGAACCTGGTGCAAAGGCTGTGGAGCGCTGGCTGTATTTAAAAACCCATTCAGTACCAGTTTCCCTCGATTTACGATTGGGTTACGTTCCTGACAACCCGATCTTCAATAGAAAAATTGTATATCGAACCCTAAGATTAATGGGGTAAATGGGGATGCTTTCTTGGACCAGCCAAAACCCAAACCCAAACACATAAAACCTATAATAATATCCTAAATCGGGGCATCGAATAGTGAGGGAGATCTGTACCAGTGACGTCCTTTTCATTATATTCTCTCAACTACAGTATTAGGCAATTTTTTTCTGCTTAGAAAGGACATCTACCCATTATAAGGCCACCGACTATCTCAATTAGTCCTTTTAGCTATCATATAATATCCTTCCTAAGACTTATAAAACTGTCTAAATGTAGCTGCAATCCAATAAAAAAGACATCGCCGGTACAGAAGGGTTGAACCACCATACCAGGATAATGCAAGGTGTTAATGAGAATAATAGATCTTGCACTCTTCAAACAACATCAGTGCAAAAGGGAAACCGCATAAACACTCCTTCAAATAAATTTTAAACCTGTATGAGCATTATTTAAGTGCCGTCACCCCTTCATAACGCGTGTACCAGATTCACGTTTTGGCAACTGTATGCACACCACTATCTCAAACACCTTGGTCTAGACTTGTTATATCTTGTTTGTGTTCTTGACGTTAACTATTTTAACCAGATGAAATTTGTTGTGTTTGCTGTAGCTATATACAGTAATATACAGTACTGAAGTGATAAGCTTAGGAAGGAGCCCTCCGAATCAGATAGTCAAGAACTATACTGTACTATACTAATTAACACTGATCTTTAGAGGCACTTCCTATACTTAAAGAAATCATCTGGAGTTAGAGTAACTGCAAAAGACATCATGTGATTATAATAGTTACAAGTGCTTCTTGCCTGTCTTGTATTGTTTTCCAATTATCCACAAGTATTGCTTTCCCATAGGGTAGACTAGTGAATTTGTACACATGGGTCTAATTAGTATGTGTGATCGATTGACCACTCGCGAGTTTCAGGTTATAAGGAGGTTGGAGTTTTGTACATCGATATTTAGCGGAATTGCAAGCTAAACTAGTGTCGTAGTACATGACAAAATACATAAAAACAAATTCAACATACATTTTATCCATCAGAAACCTAGATTATCATTGCATTCAAGTTTTATATCGATGTTTTCGGCTTCAACTTCCTTATAGTCTGAAACCCGCAAGTGGTCAATTAAAGAGTACAGTACAGTACTCCTACAGAAATTGAGTAGAGGTAGATTAAATAAATTAGTGGCAAGATATACTTCAACTATCATAAATTTTATATACCAAATTAATTAATCTATCTCTACTTAGAAGGTAGTATTTTTATTGATTTTGCATATTAAATGGACCACAGTATATAATTTGGATATTCTACCCTATTGTTTTCCCATGGTCCATAAATATTTTTGTTTCCATTATCCACAAACAATATTTAGGCTTCTGTATTTCCCTGTGTAGCCAAATGCAGCTGTATATCATCTTTGCTAATTTCCTGTATATTTACTGAGCATCTATATAGCATGTAAAGTGTGTGGATTTATAATAATAATAATAATAATAATTTATGAGAAGTATAGCAGCGACAGAGTTGCTATACCCCGCGCAGCAAGATAGACAGAGGAGTACCGCGACCTCTGAGCATTTCCCGGGATAAAACCACGGGCAAGGGCTATGAGGATGCGTAGCTCGACTGTTCGCTGGTGCGGGGTATAGCCATACACAAAAGCAGGCATTACTGTACTTGGTCTCTGCCTTATAAGAGTCTTCGGGCTAAATTATTTTATTGGAAAGGGGATTATTCTCTCTATTCCAGTGTTATTTTCAATGGGCAAAGGGGTCTGTTAACCCCTTCCCTGTTGAGTACTAGATGGGACATAGTTTTAGACATAGAAAGGTGCTCAAGCCAGTGTCACGCGAATGCTTTTCCCCTCAACGTTTATCTTCAACACTGATCTGGCAGCTTTAGGTAATATTTTGATATAATTTTGCCACCTAATTTAATCATCCATCAAAGTAACCGATACCAGTGAAGAAGATCCCAGAAATGTTGCTGGAAAAATGTTGACCATTGAAAATTGAAGATGAAAGCTCTCGTGGGATACTCCTTCGGTCTTCTCTTCCCTGGGTAATTATTTTGAATGGGGGAGTATGACCCCCTTTCCATGTGTAAAACAATAGCCCTACATTTTATATTATACACAATCTATATGCTTAATTCAGGTGGACTCAGCAATGACAAAATTATAAAACTGATACACCCCCCCAACTCCCCCCGCCCCCACTCCCTCGGTGTTTCAGATCTATTGGTCTCGTTTGCTTCCCCCCCCCCCCCATAGCCAATGTAAAAGAAATAATAAATAAACAAGACAGTATGACTTGGTTTATCATTTCAACCAATCCTAGAAACTAAGCAGTGAAAAAAATCTGTCTGTTTAATTTCATCTGACGGTAAATTGCTATCTCTTCATCTTTATTTCTCCGTTATTATGCAGGTTTTATAGCGAAATTGGTTGTTAATTATGAAAACTTGTCACTAATATGAAGCAAAGACATAGTAATTTCACATTTTCCCGTTAATTATTGAGAAATCAGTTGCTAAGGGATTCAATTTACCGTCAGATGAAATGAAACAGGGTAGGATAGAATTAAGTCTGTGAATGTGATGGGAGCTGCACAGAGAGGTAGACCTAGAGAGATGTGGGATCAGGTAGACTAATTTCAATTGATCTGATCAAAATTGTAAAAACTTGATAAATGAGTCCGCCTAGAATAGGGTTCAACGGAATGCAGCTATTAGGACATAAGACGGAAACCATTCGTCTTATGGTTCACTCATTCTTTAAAATGTAGGCCTACTGTATATATGTACAGTATAATAATAATAATATTTATTCAGTTAGCATTTTACAGAGTTGGTACCACATAATATGTTACAAATATGACATGTACCAGCCTTGCATAATTCCAACTAAGGATAGCCCAATAAGGCCGTTAGGTGTATTTCCATTGGGGTCCTTGTGGGATTAGGTTAGCTGGGGAAAAGGGGAGGATAAGAGAAATAGATACTTTAGAGAGTCTTTCTAGGGGGTTATTTTAAGATACCTTACATCCTATAGTATATATCAGTAATCCGTAATCAGTAATCATTTCAGTTTGTTTTGCCTATCTCTTATGTCGTATTTAGTAGTAGACATAAGCTTGGTGCTCCCTTCTCGCAGCTGTCCGGTTCAGGTGCGAGAAGGGAGCACCAAACTTATGTCTACTACTAAATACGACATAAGAGATAGTAGTCTATGTAGGCCTATGAATGTAAGGGATTTTGATAATCATAGAAAACTTGTAATATGCGATTGCAAAATGTATCACTTGCACAAGAAAATACAATAATGTTATCCATCAAGTAAACAACCACAAGATTTTACCAAATAATTAGCAGAAGCCGCAATAGCTAACACTGGATATATATTTATAGGGCCAATGAGTTACCATCATGTGATAAGGGCCTCTATAGGTTTTTATAATAGTTAAGGAATGAGTAGTTGTAGCAGTAGCCTACCGTACCGGTATGTGATATAAAATCAAATATGTAGATGAAAATCCATGAAATGAACACAATTTGGGATGGATGTAGTTACCGGGTGTACCACTACCGACATACAACATAAATCATCTATATATACTAATAAAATAAATACTTATAAATCTATAATACTAGGTTAGGTTAGGTTAGGTAGTTTGGTTAGGGTAATGTATTTTTGTATCCAAAGGCAGTCAAAATAGACGGGAACATGATAGTGAGCGTCCGCGTAGTGTAAACAAGACCCGGTAACAACATTCTTGCCCAAAATTTATAGGAAAACTTCAGAAGTCTGGAAACCAATTACCAAGTAGCCTAATAATTACCTTTATATTGTTTATAGTTTTCACATTATGGTGGTCGGTTGGAATAGGATTTCTCAGCAATATCCTACAATGTACAATTCCAGAAAGTAGTCTCTTGATTTTACTGGCAAATTATGATACAACATAGGCTACATACAATAAATAGAAGACTAGGGCCTACCTCAAAATTATACCAGACGAGGAACACATATTAGCAGAGGATTTGCTCAAATTGCACAATAAATAAATAGGCCTAGGCCTATATAATCTATTTAAAAAGGCTTTAGATACATGCATGACAGACATACATGCACGTTTGAGCCCTGGGTGCGTGACAAATATAGGCCAACATGCATATTCAACCCTGGTCACCCAAAGATGGTTGTGGAAACAGAGGGTAGCCTAATCCCCAATTGCAACACAGCAGTTATGTGGACGTAGTACCTCGCTAGAGCACCACCCCTAAGGGACCATATACAGTATACTTACTTACTTGGTCATACTTGGTAGAATTCCGTCCTCTGTGGACGCAGCTAAAGTGGACCTCCGCTGCGGCCAGGCAGCTCTGCATCTCCCTCGTCTAACGAGTTGGATGCGGTGCTGGGGTATCCTGGTGTTGGGGGCTCGTCTGGTACTGCGATTGCTTGTAGCAGTAGCCTACACTGCTCCAAACTACAGGGCCATATATCCATACAGGCGACCTGGGCTGTATTGTTAACCATCTTGACGTGATGCTGGAAAATGTAACTGGTCACTTTATGTAGTGTGTTACATGAATCATGATACAATAATTTCTAGCAGTGGCTTAGCTGTTAGTGGACTGTTGTGAAGTTCCTTCTGGGGAGTGATTGACTGCTACATGGTTAGGTTGGCCTCATGGTCAGTCTGTCAAGACAGTGCGAAAGTACCCAGTGAAGGTTTGGAAAATATATTTTAGTCTGTGCTTAAATATGCAGTGACAATCAGTCTATGAGAGAAAACGGAACCATTCCATTTTATTATTCGGCTACTCTATTATATTTTTTAATTATTTGATTATTCTTTACATGTGTAGGTTTCTTTGTATTTTTAGTTGGCCAATAAGTATATATTTAATCTAGTTAGAGGACTTTCAAACATATGATCCTCATGTCGATAAAATGGGGCAGGATGGAATTTTGGCGCAATTTCTACTTGATTTAAGTGGAGCGGAAGTGGAACCCGGTCCGGGCCCCGGGGTTATGTCCTTGTTCTATGCATTGTGTTGTATGGTGAGTTTATTATTATTTCTTATTGAACATATTTGTGAATATACTAAGGTTTATTTGTGGAATATATGAATGTCTTTGATCTATTTATATAGGCTTAGGCATTATAATAATATTGATTACAGTTGTGCTGTGGGAAAACCTTTTTCAGCTTTTGAGACATGTCAAACTTTTGCTATAGATATGATCTTAATCAGTGTTATGTTGTTCAGAGGTACACACATTACCTGGGTGACATAATTTGCCTTGAATAAACAACTTGTTAAACAACAACAAAAAACAATAGTCTTCTCCATACATGTATTGACTATTTTGTTTGTTTTTTTGTTTTGTAGATGTTTAGGTGACAATCACCACGGTCGATCTGGGGATCCGCCGCTGATGAGCTCGTCCTGGAATCTTTACGACTCTGAATCTTACGATTCTTTACAGGACTGAACATGCCATTTTTATCGGCAATAGCTCAGAGAAGAGTGTTGAGAGGGGAGAAGGGGTGATGGAGAGAGAGGAAGGTGTTGGAGTGGCTTTGTTATGTGTGTTTTGTCTGTATACGTCGTCAGGATGTCCCCTGACTGGGTGCAAGCATGTGAAACATGCTAGGACGTACTACCGCACCCACTAAATGTCCGCCGTGGCAGGGATTCCATCCCGGGTCTTTCAGATTCACACGCGAGCGTGCTCACCATTTGACCACCACGGCCCCTCTGTGCACTCTGAGACACAAATGCTGGCCTAAACTTTTATAATTGAATCTTTTAAATTAATTAATCTTTAGGCTACCTATTAAATAGCCTACATATCAGGGTTTTATTTAAACAGACACAGATTCAGAAAGGCCAAGGGTTTGTACCAGAGTGTAGGCCACTTCATATATGACTATTTTTGGACATTACATTAGTAGCCTATATAGCCTAGGCCTAAACAATTATATGCATAGACTAAATTGGGTATTTAACACCGTTTTCTCTTGTAAAGGTTATTACACGGATCTCACAGCCTAAAGCATCATACAGTCCATTGAGCAACTTTTCCAGGGCCCCTCAACTAGTTAACGTATAGTTACCCTTCATAAAAGCATAACAGAAAACGGTTGCGACCGCTGCATGACCTTGTGGGCGCGATGTTAATCCCATAAACGTGTACATTTAAGCCAAATAAAACCTCCTAATGTACAAAATGTCCCAAATAATGACTTAAATTATAACTATACTACCAATTTATATATGTTAAGAATAGAAATAGCTGTAAGGTAGGGTAGTAACGTTAGAATAAGCGATGTAAACCCCGAGGACCTTGACAAGAATCAGCTGTGCGGCCGCCAGCTGATACGCGAGTATTGGTTCAAAAGTGACTAGTTTTCCTGGATATTTCTGTCCCTTCTCTCTCTACGACACCTTTTGTGAGTATGGCGGCCCACAAGTACAGGCCTTACACGTATATAAGGGTTACACAGTTTGGTAGTTCGTAAATACTGGAAGAGGGTGTGTTTTGGTGAAGGAGGGAGTGTCGGCCTGGTGGGTTTGACAGGTCCAGGATTTTTATAAATTATTTTATCGATGCCAAACGTGTATTTCATGGTTTTAGACTTGAAAACTAAGTAGAGTGGGAGTATGTTGATGTACGATATAGGCCTAGGCCTAGTCCTACTGAAATTTATAAAATTAGGCTAGGCCTAGTTCATTGTAGGCTAGACTAAAACTTTAGCAGATCAAGACTTGCCTATGTAACACACCAAGGGACTGGAGGTCTGTAGAGAAGCTCTAGTCCTGACGATATTCTTGACTTACAGTGTAGGCCCTATTGGCTTAATAGTCCAATAGGGTTGATAGCCTCCGAAGTCCTATTTTAACTAAACAAAATAGGCCTATGTAACATGAAAATTCATGGTAGGCCTAATAGGCTGGTTGTGTTAGCGGGCGTACCGTCCGATTTGTATACATAGCCTAGTCACACGCTCGCAGTTAGCCTACATTCGCGTCTAATTTGACTGCTGTTATTTGCCCCTGCTGGTAATATATATGATGATGACAATAAGACTGAATAGGTCATGGGGTCATTGGGGGATGAGAGGTGCAATTTAAAATTGCACCTCTCATCCCCCAATGACTGTTACCAAAGCCCCCCTCAAGTGCCTCAACCCATTATTGTATCCCACTGGCAGGTGTTAGGTAAATTAGGTAAGGTTTATTTTGGATGGATGTAGTTACCGGGTGTACGGTTGTCATGTTTACATAGGGCGATCGCCGCGGTTAACTTCGCGTCTATTTTGACGGCGATTTTTTCGGTTATTTGCCCCCTGCTGGCAATATGTATGATGATGACAATATGTCATGGGGGGGTGAGGGGGGGGCAAAGCCCCCCTCAACATATTATTGTATCCCATGGCATTCAAAATAGACGGGAACATGATGGCAAAGGTCCGACGCCAGTACAGGTAGTGTAAACAATGATGGCGGTACACCCGGTCTTAACATTCTTGCCCTATATTTTAGCGGGCGTACCGTTCGCTTTGTTTACATAGTCGCATGCTCGTAGTTACATTCATGTCAAATTTGACTTTTTTATTACAAAATTATTCCACGGCCAGCTGTTATTTGCCCCTGTACACAGTAGAAACAATTATCGGATTTTTTTAATTTTAATACAGTACCACAAATTTTCCGAGTGTTTTTTATAAACAAAATTGTTCATTTGCATCAATATATAGTGTTTGTAATTAATTAGAAATCTCGGGAAAACCTATTGGTAACATTATACTGTATAGTGTTTGTAATTAATTAGAAATCTCGGGAAAACCTATTGGTAACATTCAAGACAGCTAGAGCCGCCTTATTTACCAAGTTTCTTTATATTTTTTCCAGGGAATAGGCTATAGTGTTTAATTGTTGTTTATCATGGTTTGAGTGGAGGATTTGCATTAACTTACCCATTATTCATTAATCTGAAGATACTCCGTCAAATGGCGTCATTTATTGGGTGAATCGCGCTTTTACAGTAGGTAAGGAAAATTGTGGGGAGGCCATGCACGCTTCCAAAATGTACAAATATTATATTAGATTAGATTAACCTAACCTAACCCTAATATAATATAATATCGTTTTTGTGAGTAACGTTCAAGCCATTTATTGGGTGAATCGCACTCGCCGCATCTTTCAAAACAAGAAGAAGAGGACCCAGGTCGAAGGATTCATTGGGTGCAATGCTTTGTTTACGTTCGGGACATTATTTTTGTGTTATTTTTCGGTGTAATCAGGTTTTTTCAAGTGTCGATAACGAAATTCCTCCATGCGGACTATAATGAGAAAAATATGGCGAGTCTATTGGTCCCTATTTTCCCTAATAAATTATTTCTAATAAGGCGGCAAAAGAGGTCTTGAATGTTATCAACCTATTTTCCCCATTAGGCCTATCGATCGATGTTGAGACACGCCCCCCGATAGTGATTTGAAAAGACATTAGCCTAACCTAACAACCTTACCTAACCTAACCTAGTATTATGGGTGGGGGCTGCTGCCCCCACACCCCCGCTGGTTGAGTACTAATCCCTTAATAAAAAAATTGGCTGTCGATTATACGAAGGTGAAAGAAAAGTCTATGAAGTCTATGGTGTTTACTCTGCAATCTTCAGCTTGATTGTACATTGATAACGGGAAAGTACTGTATTGACAACCTTGTTACGAAAATTAGATTTTAGTTGTTGTTGTTGTTCCCTAAGCTGCCTGGCCGAACAGCCCCGAGTCCCTGAGAAAGGCCATGGCCACGATCGGGCTTTCCCACAGAGCTCTCATTGAGTGTAGATTGTGTTGTTGTCGTAAATGGTTGTGTGAAATGCAGTCTTCTATGATGTGTTTAATGGTATGGGGTGCTGTGTTACATCCCGGGCAGGCGTCGACAACGGAGTCATCCAGTCTCTTCTGATAGCTCAGGAGAGCTGGATGGTGTCCGCATCTCAGCCTGGCCAGGTGGACTCTGTCCTCGCGAGGAAGGGAGGATTCGGAAGGATGGATTTCGGGAGGTCGTGCATGCAGCTGCGTGTTGTCTGTGAGTGAGTGGATGGATCGGTGAGAGATATGAGTATGGATGTGCTTCTGGAAGTTGGTTCGGGGTGGGCAGGGAGGGAGAGAGGACAATAATTGTAGATTTTAGTACCATACTGTACTTTTAAATTAGGTTTTTCCGAGGGTTTAACACATTTTCATATGATCTTTAGAGGTATCGATGACTGTAAGTACCGTATTGACAACCTTGTTACGAAAAAGGCATTTTAGTACCATACTTTTTTATTAGGTTTTGCCGAGGGTTAAAACAAATTTTCTTATGATCTTTAGAGCATATAGATTCAATATTTATCTTCAAATATATCAACAAAATTTGTGGTATTAAAATAACATTAAATCCAATTATCTAACTAATTTCTTACCAAAATAATTGGATTTTTTTTATTTTAATACCACAAATTTTCCGAGTGTTTTTTATAAACAAATTTTTTCATTTGCATCAATATATAGTACTTAGCTAATCGTATTTAGTGGGGGAGTAAGAAGAAGTCCTCTTGTATGGACCCTCACCTCTATTTATGTATTTCAAATTAGTGAATTCCCATATATTTGTCATAGTTTTTCTTGAAATTTGATATATTGTCCGACACAATCACCCACTCGGGCAAGGAATTCCAATGTTTGATTACTCTTATAGAGAAACTATTGCCTCTCAGGTTGGTTCTCCAGTGGCTTGGGCGTTCAATTTTTAGACTGTGTCCTCTCAGTGCATTTGTGCTAATTTTGAAAAATCTGGTGTAGTCTATGTTATCCAACCCATGTAGCAGTTTATAAGTCTGAATCATATCCCCCCGAATTCTTCTTTCCTTCAGAGTCTGAATTCCTAACTGACGACATTGTTCCTCATATGCTAAGCCTGCAAGTTCTGAGATCATCCTGGCTCCCCTATGTTGGATTTTCTCTAAGTGTTCAATATCTTTAACTAGAAAAGGCTACCAACACTGCACTGCATATTCCAACAGTGGTCTGACCAAAGACAGGTAGAGAGCCATGAAAATTTCCTTATTTAAAAATTCAAAATTACGCTTGATAATCCCCATTCTAATGTTTGCTTTTGAAACTATGCTGTTTAAATGCTGTGCTGATTTTAAATCCGATGATATGTGTACCTCTAAATCCTTCTCCAAATTTGTCTTTGCCAATGTTTGTAATTAATTAGAAATCTCGGGAAAACCTAGTTTCCCCATTAGGCCTATCGATCGATGTTGAGACACACCCCCCGATAGTGATTTGAAAAGACATTAGCCTAACCTAACAACCTTACCTAACCTAACCTAACCTAGTATTATGGGTGGGGGCTGCTGCCCCCACACCCCCGCTGGTTGAGTACTAATCCCTTAGTAAATAAAAAAAAAAAAAAAATGTCTGTCAATTATATGAAGGTGAAAGAAAAGCCGATGAAGTCTACGGTGGTTACTCTGCAATGTTCAGCTTTGATTGTACATTGATAACGGGAACGTACCGTATTGACAACCTTGTTACGAAAATTAAATTTTAGTAGCATACTTTTATATTAGGTTTTTCCGAGGGTTTAACACTGATCTTTAGAGCTGTCGATAACTGGAAGTACCGTATTGACAACCTTGTTACGAAAAATAAATGTTAGTACCACACCTTTTTATTAGGTTTTGCCGAGGGTTAAAACAAATATTCTTATGATCTTTAGAGCATATATATTCAATATTTATCTTCAAATATATCAAAAAAATTTGTGGTATTAAAATAACATTGAACCAAATAATTGATATCATTAACGAAATACTGTACCGGCAACCTGTTTGGGATAGATGTAGTTACCGGGTGTACCACTACCGATATACAACATAAATCATCTATAAATACTTATACATCTATAATACTAGGTTAGGTTAGGTAAGGTTGTTTGTATCCAAAGGCAGTCAAAATAGACAGGAACATGATGGTGAGCGTCCGCGTAGTGTAAACAAAACGGGCGGTACACCCGGTAACTACATTCTTGCCACCTGTTTTGGCCCCCTTACAGATCTACATATACGAGGATGACAATAAATCAAAGGGGGCTGAGAGGGGGCGACGCCCCCCTCAACCCATCGTGTATCCAATTTACCCCCCAATTTCCCTTATCTACGGTACAGTAATGTAAAAGCGCGATTACTTACTTACTTGGTCAAACTTGGTAGAATTCCGTCCTCTGTGGACGCAGCTAAAGTGGACTTCCGCTGCAGCCAGGCAGCTCCGCAACTCCCTCGTTCCATCTATTTACTAACGAGTTGGATGCGGTGCTGGGATATCCTGGTATTGGGGGCTCGTCTGGTACTGTAGCCAGCCATCGGTCCAGCTGACGCTTGAAGGAGTCTGTCGTGACTCCCGTCAGTTCCCGGACGGCCTTTGGTACAGTATTGAAGAGGCGAGCCCCATTTTTGCTGAAGTTGTTGTGGGCGACTGTTGCTATTTTCTGAGAGGTAGCCTCAGTCCTCTTGATGTAGCACAGTTGCCCTTTTCTAACGTGATTGTTGATGACTAGTCCCACGTCAGGTACCAGCCCTTCTAGGGTCTTCCACACATAAATCACTAGGTAACGTTCTCGTCGTCTCTGAAGGGAGTAGAGCCGCAACTCCTTCAGGCGTTCCCAGTAGTTCATGTGTTGGAGACCCCAGATCCTGCTGGTGAAGGTCCTCTGTAGAGACTCCAGTTTGCCGATGTCACCTATCTTGTGGGGAGTCCATAGCTGGCAGCAGTATTCCACCTTTGGGAGGACCAGAGCCTTCCAGAGTGTCAGCATACAGGCCCTCTCTCTAGTTTGGAAGGTCCTGAGTATTCACCCAATAAATGGCGCCATTTGACGCTGTATCTTCAGATTAATGAATAATGGGTAAGTTAATGCAAATCCTCCACTCAAACCATGAAAAACAACAATAAAACACTATATTCCTTGAACAAAATATGCAGAAAACTTTGTAAATAAGGCGGCTCTAGCTGTCTTGAATGCTACCAAATAATTTACATCATAACACCATAGGCTATTCATACATTTCTTTAAGGTGTTGGCCCTGTTGGGTAAATTGTTTTGTTACCGGCCATGAGATACAATCATAGTTTGAGGGGGGCTTTGACCCCTCACCTCCCATGACTTATTGTCATCATCAAAGGAGTACAAAGGAAATCAAGCAACAACAGGTCTAGTGACCCTTCTAGGCTGCTTGTCCTCCAAAACACTGAGGATCAAGTGTCCAAACAGTGGTTTAGAGTGGGTAAGGGAACATTGGAAAAGGAACTACTACCCTGGAACTAATATCCGTGACAGGATTAGGAAGTTAGTAGGGGACAGATGGGTTAGTAACTGAGGGGAGGATAAAATAAAGTTATACATTTACAAACGCAGTCAGTCGCGGGTTTGATGCGAGATATTTGTCTAGGCAAAGTTTAAATGAATCAACGGTGCTGCAGTCTATAACATCTCGGGGAAGCCCATTCCATAAGTTGACAACTCGATTGAAGAATACATTTTTAGCTTCATGTGAGTCAAAAGATTTACCAATAATTTTGCACCCGTTTCCCCGCGTGTAATTAGATTGGTCGATAGTGAAGTACTTACTACAGTTCATATTGTCGATGCCTTTGATGATTTTGAACACTTGAATTAAGTCGCCTCTTAATCTGCGCTGGGTTAAAGGAAATAAATTTAATTCTCTAAGACGTTCCTCGTATGGTTTGTTCTTTAGGCTAGGTATCATTTTGGTAACTCTACGTTGAACTCGTTCTAGCTTGTCTTTATCTTTTTGGTAATAAGGGCACCAGGATTGAACGCAGTATTCCAGAAGAGGGCGGACTAAGGAATTGCAAAGGGTTAGGATAACGTCTTTGGATTTATGCTCAAATGAGCTGCCTATAAAACCAATTATTTTGTTTGCCTTCTTAACAACTTCTGAACATTGTTGACTCGGTTTTAGGTTACTCGATATTGTTACTCCCAGATCGGTTTCTCTGTTTACATTCTTAAGCTGAGTGCATCATATATATTACCAGCAGGGGGCAAATAACAGCTGGCCGTGGGATAATTTTGTAATAAAAAAAAACTGTTAAATTAGATGCGAATGCAACTGCGAGCGTGCGACTATGTAAAGAAAGCGGACGGTACGCCCGCTAACCCAACCCTTATGGTAAATTGTTTTGTTACCGGTCGTGGGATACAATAATTGGTTGGAGTGGGGCTTTGCTCCCTCACCCCCCATGACATTGTCATCATCATATATTGATAAGGATGTAGTATTTAGGCGTATCGCCTGCCTTGTTTACACTACTCGCGATTATGTTCCCGTCTATTTTGACTGCCGTGAGATACAATAATAGGTTGAGGGTGTACTTTGCTCTCCCTCAACCCCCCCCCCATGACTTATTGTTATCATCATATATATTGCCAGCAGGGGGCAGATTACAGAAAAAAAAGTCAAAATAGATGAAAACGTATCCGCGAGCGCACAGCCATGTATAGCCTACACGACGACCATGTAGGAATTGGTTTTTACACCATACCCGAAAGAGGATTTATGGAGCTCCGATCTTACTCTCAACCATCTGAACAATTTTACCAATACACCTAAACTTCGTTAGATGCGGGAATAGCCTCACGAAAATATGCCAGGGCCTGGGATTGAACCCAGGACCCTTGGGCTATGAGGCGAACACCCTACCAGTGTCACCAAGAAAGATATCTCACTTGGCAAGGTCGGCTCAAGTTATTTCCGCATCCGGTCTGTTTAGGCTAACCTATTTTCACTGACTTTACACTACAGTGTACTTCACCTTCCGGGAAGCGAAGGCTCCGAACGAACAGAGAGGAACAAGCCTGAGCCGAAACGACCGAGAGTCCGTCAGAGAGATGATAGGGAATGGCGAGTCAAATTCACTGGGCAGTGCTACACAGGCACACACACAAACGGCCCAGTTGGCAACTCGCTGGAGCGGCTGGTAACTCCACAACCAAAGCCCAATTTGCGAGTCTCACTACACTTCCCTGTTCTCTCTCGGTCGTTTCGGCTCAGGCTTGTTCCTCTCTGTTCTTTCGGAGCCTTCGCTTCCCGGAAGGTGAAGTAGTGTAAAGTTAGTGAAAATAGGTTAGCCTAAACAGACCGGATGCGGAAATAACTTGAGCCGACCTTGCCAAGTGAGATATCTTTCTTGGTGACACTGGTAGGGTGTTCGCCTCATAGCCCAAGGGTCCCGGGTTTCAATCCCAGGCCCTGGCATATTTTCGTGAGGCTATTCCCGCATCTAACGAAGTTTAGGTGTATTGGTAAAATTGTTCAGATGGTTGAGAGTAAGATCGGAGCTCCATAAATCCTCTTTCGGGTATGGTGTAAAAAACAATTCCTACAGGGGCGACCGGTCTGTTTAGAATAAACTATTTTCATTGACTTTACAACCATACGCCCGGATACTACATCCTTCCCCATATATATTTCCAGCAGGGGCAAATAACAATAGTCATCCCATGGCCAGGTGTTGGGTAAATTGTTTTGTTACCGGCCGTGGGATACAATAATGGGTTGAGGGGGCTTTTGCTTCCTCACCCCCCCCCCCATGACTTATTGTCATCATCTTATACTGTACAGTACAGTATATTTCCAGCAGAGGCAAATAAGAGCAGTCAAATTTGACGCGAATGTAACTGCGAGCGTGCGACTACGTAACCAAAGCGGCGGTATTCCCGCTAACACAACTCTTAACAAATTCATCAACTATGTAGCTTAAGCTATAATTTTTGTTTTTATAATTATTTCACCTGGCGAAATCTAAGATACGGCCTAAAAGTCTACAGCCGAAGCTTGTACTCATTATGTTTCATTATGTTTCTCAAACTTCTCTTTCTTCTCTTTTGGGAATTTTTAAGGAGAGGAGATGGCATAGGCTAAGTATTGACTGACAGTCATTTAGTATAGTCTTGATATGGCAGTCTTGTTGTTGCACTGTTTGAGGCAATTTATGTGGTATAAATTATGTGCTGCAGCTACAAGGGGGACTTTGTGCAGCTGAGTTATGGTTAACATTGTACCGTACTGATATCAGCAGCAGTGATGGTATACGGTAATAATAATGATATTAATTCTATATTCCAGACACTGAAGATAAATACAGTATAGGTATACATTACAACTGATGATCCATATCACATACAAAACTCAATGCACAGATAGGGCAGTGTTATGTGAGGACTTTATTGTACTAGTCCAGCGGTTCCCAAACTTTTCCAGTACGTGACCCCTTTCAGTAGTACCAAACCTACCATGACTCCCACCTTTATAAGCCTTCCGAAAAAATACTAATTTCCAATGGCGCAGATACATTTTAAAGTTTAATCACAGCAGAGAGAGCAATAACAACATCTGCAAAACAAATTATCAAGCATTAGGAACGTAAATAGTCGTACGACAAAACCTAAATATAAAAAAAATAAATAAATCCCTAAATATCATAAAAAAAAAATCCTCAAAATCTTGGACCCTCCATGACCCCAGAAAAAGGCTCATGACCCATTTGGGGGTCATGACCTGCAGTTTGGGAACCGCTGTACTAGTCTGTACACTGCTGGACAACAAACCCATCTGAGCAAGGGTGTCAAACTGGAGCAATGTTGTTTGAAGACTTGAATGAATTTGAGGAGGAATACAAGAAAATTAACATGAAATGCCATTGTTTTGGCCATATTATCACAAAATGGTAAGAGTTGTGTAAGCGGGCGTACCGTCCGCTTTGTTTACATAGTCACATGCTCGCAGTTACATTCACGTCTCATTTGACTGCTGTTAATTGCTGTTATTTGCCCCTGCTGGTAATATATATGATGATGACAATAAGTTATGGGGAGTGAGGGGGGCTTCAACCCATTATTGTATCCCACGGCCGGTAACAAAACAATTTACCCAACACCTTACAGGAATATATGAATATGGTGTTATGATTTAAATTATTCTGGTAAGAAATTAGTTAGATAATTATGTTTCTCCTGTGTGCAGGTTGAACAATTTGTTTTTACTGTGCTCTAATTAAACTCTAGGCCTATTTGTACCCTACAATTTTGAATGGCATATTATTCCTTCAATATTTTACTTTTCTTTTGTGCACACTTTTGAACAGCATGTTCTTTTTGTGTGTAAGTTTCAAAATTTTCTTTCTCTAATGTAAAATTGTGAACAATATATTCTTACCTTGTCTAATTTTGAACTGCATATTCTTACCAAGTGTAGCCTACATTTGAACGGCCTTTTCTTTTCCACAGCCGAGCCCTGTTTTCCTGGACGTCCTTTCATCAGCAATCTCCAATAATAAGGTACAGTGCTTGATTTGTTGTAGTATCAATAGCATAATATCACAGTTGCAAAAATAACGTTATTGTATTTGAATCTGGTGTTCCGCTTCGGCATACAGTATGATAATTTAGAGAGACTTGTGGTAGGTAGGTGTATGTAGTTTAGTTGAAAGATACCTGTAGTTGATTGTTTAGTAGGTTTTTGATAAACAGTTTCTTATAACACCACAATGCTATTGTGGTGGAACCCCTCTGCTTTAAGATACCCGGAGTAAGTAATACCGGTACTGTAGTTTACTACCATTAAGGGGGTAGTGCTTTCTTTTTTGGCCGATTCGTCTTGGAATTAAAGGCTCACTATCAACACCTAAATGGCACAAAAGTTCTAAATATTGACAAAAGAAATGCGCCGAAAAGTCTCAAAATGTCCAAAGTAACAGTACGAATGTCTTAAAATTTCAAAACTATTATGCTAAGCATGAGGGAGAAAGGGGTCCATAAAAAACGACGGAACGAGTTGTGTTACCGGGCGTACGTCGTGTAAACTCGTAAGTTGATGTCAAACATGTCAAACATAATACTAGGATAGGTTAGGTAAGGTTGTTAGGTTAGGCTAATGTCCTTTCAAAGGGGTATAGGCCTAGTAAACACTAGGATATACCCGGTCAGAGGTAGGTGATATGCCTGATAACACAACTCTTGCCAAAACGACTACCTCCCCATTACCGTGCCAGTTCCGGCATCTTGACACCTCCAGGCCTTTGGAATGCTGACTCTCTTCTTTAGAGCAGTGACTCTGTGCTGTGGGTAGAATAACTTTCATAGGATACACACTGGCTGAGCCATGCTCTCATGGATTTTGGCTGGGACAAAATGATTATTTCTCATAAGGCATGTTATTTTGGTACCGGTACCGCGTTTTTTGGTAACACTGTTCTGTGAAAGGACGAGTTAACCATGTTACCAAGAGCATGACTGTATTTAGTGAGTGGAATATGCTCCCTATTGAAGTTATAGACAGTGGCTCAGTAGACATGTATACAAAAGTGGTAAGGATGTAGTATTCGGGCGTACCGCCTGCCTTGTTTACAATACTGTACTCGCATGCTTGAGATCATGTTCCGGTCTATTTTGACTGCCGTGGGATACAATAATAGGTTGAGGCCCTCACCCCCCTTTGACTTATTGCCATCATCATATATATTGCCAGTAGGAGGCAAATAAGAGAACAAAATAGACGGGAACATAACTGCTAGCGCAAGACCTATGTAAACATGAGGACTGTACGCCCGTATACTACATCCTTCCCAAAAAAGGTTAGACTCATACCGTTGAGAAGTTGGTCTGGAGTAGATAATGATTAATAATAGGAAAACCTGGCAGAAATAAACACTGTTTTCAGTTAAAGAGAGAAGAAAGGAGGGGGGGGGGGGGAGAGGTAAAGGTATGCATTACATTTCCTTTCCATTTATAAATATTCTGTAAATTCCTTCTGGCAATTTCTAAGCCCTGCAAGGCTACTCACTTCTAACTGTTTTCATGTACACTCGGTCCAAAAAGTATCTGCACCCCTACCCTGATAATCTGGTGTGTACAGCTTGGTAGTATAGGTTGTAGGTCGTAGGTAGTAGGTCTTAGGTAGTATAGGTAGATAGTAGTATAGATGGATATAGCTACAGGTAGATATGCAAACTCTACCAAGCTGTACACACCAGATTATCAGGGTAGGGGTGCCGATACTTTTTGGACCGAGTGTACAGTATGGCAAATTACCGGAGGGAGCGGAGATTGTGGAGAGAGCCTTCATCTTTGCCATCTTTTCCTTCCCCGTTCCCTTACTCTTAGGATTGTTTTCTTTACTAGAATCAAGTCCTGGCTACCTCGCAGGGATCGAAAGATTTGTGTGGCCATTGTATCTATGTAAATCTCTCTCTATCTCTCTCAATTATGTTTTCATGTACATACATGTGGGATATAAAGAAAACAGAGAACCAAAGCCTAATTAACTATTATTTTTGTTTAATTATTAATGAGGTCTGATTTTTTTGTGCCAGAATGCACAGCAAGTTAATTAGTAAAGCAGTTTATCTTCCCAACTATGTCAGCTGGTAATTATTTAACTACCCTAGTCTTAACAGCATATAATCACCTTGTTATGCATTCGGGGGCTATTATGCAAATTATAGCTTTTACACAATGAAGCACTGTAATTAAATACTCAAATATTCATAGCAACCTACATTCTGAGGGTTGATATGCCGTATGTATGTTATGTTACCGTATGTATGTTTTATTTTCTGTATGTATGTTTAATTTTGTGTATGTATGTTATATTTTGTGTTATATTTTATGTATGTATGTATGTATGTATGTTTTTTTTACAATGTTATATTTTATGTATGTATATTTATTTTTCTGTATATTATGTTATATTTTATGTATGTATGTATGTATGTTTTTTTTACAATGTTATATTTTATGTATGTATGTTTATTTTTCTGTATATGTTATATTTTATGTATGTACTGTACCAGTATTTTTTATATTATGCGTGTTATTTTCTGTACCTTATATACCACATGTTTTATTTTCTGTATGAAGGCTATTATTTATTTTATGTACCGGTCTGTTTTATCTTATATATGTATTTTTTATTTTCTGTATGTATGTTGTATGTTTTTATGTATGTTTTATTTTCTGTATACGTATGTACATATATATATTTTTAAAGATCTGTCTTATAATTCTTCCTTAAACACTTATTCCCCTGCATTGCTTCCACTGATGCAGGATGGTAATCACTCCTATTTGTCTGTATATGTGTGTTATGTCTGTTCTAAAAAATCTTCAGAACGAATTAATGGATTTTGACAAAACTTGGACAGCACCTCCATTTGGTGTCCGTCTATATACCATTAACTTTAGGGGTAACATTGGATGATGCCCCCGCCCCCAATCACCCCTTGTTGAACACACACACACACACACACACACACACACACACACACACACACTAGGAATAGGTTTTAACATCATACCCGAAAGAGGAGTTTTGGAGCTACGATCTTACTTTCAACCATCTTAACAATTTTGCCAACACACCTAAACTTCATTAGATGCTGAAATAGCCCCCGAAAATATGCCATGGGCTGGGCTTGAATCCGGGACCCTTAATAGGATTTGAGGCAGTCACTCTACCAGTTAGACCAATAAAGATATCTTTATTGGTCTAACTGGTAGAGTGACTGCCTCATAACCCAAGGGTCCCGAGTTCAATTCCCGGCCAGGGCTTATTTTCGGGGAGGCTATTTCAGCATCTAAACGAAGTTTAGGTGTGTTGGTAAAATTGTTAAGATGGTTGAAAGTAAGATCGGAGCTACATAAATCCTCTTTCGGATATGTGTAAAAACCTATTCCTACAAAACCCACACACACACACACACACACACACACACACACACAACACAGCCCGTAGCCTAGTAGGTAGCGCTCTCGTCTCACACACGAGGGGTCGGGGGTTCAATCCCCCGGCCGGGCGGAGACAAATTGGGCTTGTCTCCTTTCATGTGTTAGCCTCAGTTCACCTAGCTGTAAATAGGTACCTGGAATAAGTGGACGACGTTGTGACGTCCCATCTGGGGTTGGCAAAAATGGTACAAGGCGAGATGGGTATCATATGGTTCACCTAAGCTGATGGCTACCTAAGCCTTCGGGCGAGACGGTACCGTCTATAGTGAGAATGGTGCCATACAGATCCACCCTAAGCCTTCGTTTCCGATGTCGCCAATTGGCTAAAAATACAGACTACACACACATCCACAGCCATTCCAACGATACATATAACACCTACACATATAGGAGGCGGGAAATAACGAGCATGCTCACTCCCACAATACAACTAGAGTAAGTACACACACACACACACTATCACCCATAGAAAGCATAACCAGAATCTAAAGCATTAAAACACACATACAGCACATCCCAACACATAATATACAACCATACACACACACACACACACACACACACACAGCCACTCCCTCACCCCACCATGCACTTTGGGGATAAACTGGTCCAATTTCTTTATACCAGACAATTGGTCCAGAACTGCGTGGCATCTGGGCGAGTGTAGGTACGCAGTTTGTTGAAGAGCTGTTCCAGTAATAGAAAGATTACTACTGCAATTGACTGTTGTGTCATTTGGTTGTAAACAGAACTATCTAGACTAAATGGACACACATGCGTTTTACTATGGCTAAACAGAATTATAGTAGAATAGGCTAGTGTGGTATTTGATCTCTGATACCTTATCTCTCTCTTTCTCTCTCTCTCTCTCTCTGCAACAAAAGAAGAATTAATAGAGAATTTGAATGTTGGTGATGAATTCAGTAACAGCGACCATCGTACGATAACTTTCACTTTAAACTTTACTAGTAACGAACCAAATAGTAGCATCGAAAAAGTCCCTAATTTCAAGAAAGCAAACTTTCATAAACTTAGAGCTATGTTTAAAGAAACTGACTGGAGCTTTTTAATTAACAATAACGACATAAATACATCTTGGAAGTTATTCGAAACCACTTACCTAAAAGCAGTGCAAGACTGCATACCATCGAAAATACGGCGTCCAGGCCATAATAATAAGCCCAAATGGTGGAATAAAGATATTTCAAACTGCCTGCTTGCTAAACAAAATTTGCTAATGATAGATTAAAATCCTCACAAAATGACGTAGAACGGGTGAAATTTGTAGAGCTACGACGCAAAGCCAAAAAGTTAATTAAGCAAAGTAAAAAGACCCTAGAGTTACATATTGCGAATCAAAGTAAAACAAACCCGAAATAATTCTATAGTTATATCAGAAAGAAAAAAGTAGTTACTTCAACTGTTGGACCGTTAGTCGATGAAAATGGAGAATACACCAAAGACGAAGTACAAATGAGTAATGCCCTCAATACCTTCTTTGCATCAGTTTTTACAACAGAAGACCTCAGTGATATCCCTACACCATCGCCGATTCAGATTGATAATTCAGATGTTCTAAGCAATATCACCGTTACAGAGAGAGAAGTATTGAATTGTTTAGATAAACTCAAGGTAAATAAAACGCCTGGACCTGATACAATCTCGCCTAGAGTTCTAAAGGAAGCTAAGGATGAGCTTTCCAAACCACTGACATTACTATTCAATAAATCCTTGCAGTCTGGAACTATGCCTGATCAGTGGAAGATAGCCAACGTAACACCGATATTCAAAAAAGGCAGCAAATCCCTACCCAGTAACTATCGTCCAATTAGCTTAACCTCAGTTGTATGTAAAATGCTAGAAACGGTCATAAGAGACAGACTCGTAAATCACTTAGAGGAAAATAACATACTTAAAGATACTCAACACGGCTTTCGTAAAAACGTTCCTGTTTAACAAACCTCTTAGACTTCTTCCACGATATCCTCAACCTCTACGATGAGAGTAAAGCTGTAGATATTATATACCTTGATTTTCAAAAGGCCTTTGACAAAGTTCCCCACAAACGTTTACTGCTAAAACTAAAAGCGCATGGAATACAAGACGGTGTGTTGAAATGGATAGAAATTGGCTCAGCGACAGAAAGCAAAGAGTAGTCATAAACGGTAAGGCATCTAAATGGACCAATGTAAGTAGCGGGGTACCCCAGGGATCGGTACTAGGACCAATTCTCTTTCTAATTTACATCAACGACATAGATGAGGGTCTCACCTGTACAATCTCAAAATTTGCTGACGATACAAAAATTGCAAATAGCGTACTCTCAAAAGATCACGTTGACGATATGCAACACAATCTAGATAAATTGTCACATTGGGCCCAAATTTGGCAAATGAGTTTCAATGCGGATAAATGTAAAGTACTACATATCGGATACCTAAATGAGAAAGCAAACTATTCGATGAATGGCACTCAGCTTAAGAATGTAAACAGAGCAACCGATCTGGGAGTAACAATATCGAGTAACCTAAAACCGAGTCAACAATGTTCAGAAGTTGTTAAGAAGGCAAACAAAATAATTGGCTTTATAGGCAGATCATTTGAGCATAAATCCAAAGACGTAATCCTAACCCTTTACAATTCCTTAGTCCGCCCTCTTCTGGAATACTGCGTTCAATGCTGGTGCCCTTATTACCAAAAAGACATAAACAAGCTAGAACGAGTTCAACGTAGAGTTACCAAAATGATACCTAGCCTAAAGAACAAACCATACGAAGAGCGTCTTAGAGAATTAAATCTATTTCCTTTAACCCAGCGCAGATTAAGAGGTGACTTAATTCAAGTGTTCAAAATCATCAAAGGCATCGGCAATATGAACTGTAGTAAGTACTTCACTATCGACCAATCTAATTACACGCGGGGAAACGGTTGCAAAATTATTGGTAAATCTTTTAACTCACACGAATCTAAGAATTTCTTCTTCAATCGAGTTGTCAACTTGTGGAATGGGCTTCCCCGAGACGTTATAGACTGCAGCACCGTTGATTCATTTAAATTCCGCCTAGACAAATATCTCGCATCAAACCCGCGTCTGACTGCGTTTGTAAATGAATAACTTTATTTTATCCTCCCCTCAGTTACGAACCCATATGTCCCCTACTAACTTCCTAGTCCTGCCACATTAGTGGCAGGGCAGTAGTTCCCTTTCCAATGTTCCCTTACCCACTCTAAACCACTGTTTGGACACTTGATCCTCAGTGTTTTGGAGGACAAGCAGCCTAGAAGGGTCACTAGACCTGTTGTTGCTTGATTTCCTTTGTACTCCTTTGTACTCTCTCTCTCTCTCTCTCGCTCTCTCTCTCTCTCTCTCTCTCTCTCTCTCTCTCTCTCTCTCTCTCTCTCTCTGTATCCTTTGACAACTTTATCTCTTAACTCATGAGGCACAGGGTTGTAAATTTGATATCAGCTCAGGCAAACAGCATCTCAATAGGCCCAAGTGACATTTAGTTATCAATGATCGTTGTATTGTGTTTCATTTTGAAGCAGAGAGAGAGAGAGCGAGCGAGCATTGCATCCTGTACATGAAATTTGGTTATCATAGCAGGAAAAGGTGTTGATAAGAGAGACCTTATGAAAATCAAGTAAATTCAGACACGCAGAGAGAGAGAGAGAGAGAGAGTGTGTGTGTGTGTGTGTGTGTGGGAGGGAGTGGGCGCCATGGTGTTTTGGCAGTTTAGAGTGTGTGTTTAGGTTCGTGTTATGTTATTGGATAAAACTGTATATTTGTATAATGTCAGAAATGATGTGCGTGTGTGTGTGTACAGTATATAGAAGGGCCACGAAAAATGAGGTTGGTTTTTAGGCTACACACACACACACACACACACACACACACACACACACACACACACACACACACACACACACACACACACACACACACACTCACTCACTCATCCTTCGTAACCTTTCCATACATACACGCATACACATCCATACATTATTCAAATATCCCCAAGAATATAACACTATCTGTCACAATACTGTCACTATGCTGCCACTACACTGCCCTCTCTTCCATGAACCACCTCTCTCTCTCTCTCTCTCTCTCTCTCTCTCTCTCTCTCTCTCTCTCTCTCTCTCTCTCTCTCTCTCTCTCTCTCTCTCAATGGAACATATTACAACAATCCCAAATAACACAATGTGACTGGATCCAAATGAGATAATCCTTTTATGTTCTGATATCAAGTTTGCAACCTTGTCCAACAATAAGTTAGCGATTTATTTGTATGTAGATAAGTCAAATAATATATTCTCTGTATACTTAATTCAGTCTTCAGTAAAACCCACGGTCAATGTCTATTTGTTCGACCATCATGGAACTGTGTATATATATATATATATATATATATATATATATATATATTTATTTCTATTTTCTATGCAACTTCATTTGGTAAAATAAGGGATGCGGCAAGGGTCGGTCGCCGTCTTGGACAATTAATTTTGTTATTTTCTCGGTCACTGAATATACGGTAATATTTGGTTAAATTATGTTTAGTTAAGCTTGGATACATTTTTACGTAAGTATCAGTGAAGCACACACAATCGCATTGGAAAAAACAACAACACATGTTTGATGTCTAATAAGCTATCATTGGGGTCCGAAACTATAAATTGACCCACTCCTTACTTTAGTAGAAGCCC